>PVKP010040255.1:0-19597 GCA_004027715.1 Plecturocebus donacophilus
GGGTTTCACCATATTGACCAAGATGGTCTCTATCTCTTGACCTCGTGATCCGCCTGCCTCAGCCTCCCAAAGTGCTGGGATTACAGGCATGAGGCACCGTGCCTGGCCAGCACTTTTTTTTTTTTTGAGTCTTGTTCTTGTCACCCAGGCTGGAATGCAGTGGCATGATCTCAGCTCATTGCAACCTCCACCTCCCCGGTTCAAGTGATTCTTCTGCCTCAACCTCCTGAGTAGCTAGGACTACAGGCATGCGCCACCATACCTGGTTAATTTTTGTATTTTTAGTAAAGATGGGGTTTCACCATGTTGGCCAGGCTGGTCTTGAACTCCGGACCTCAGGTGATCTGCCCGCCTCAGCCTCCCAATGTGCTGGGATTACAGGCATGAGCCACCGAGTTCAGACTCTAAGCACTTTATACACATTATCTCTAATTCTCACAACATCCCTCTGAGGAAGTTAGTATTATCACCCCAGTTTTATAAATTGGGCCTAAGGAGATTGAACAATTTGCCCTGTTTGTTGTCAGAATACCTATAAATGTGATAAAATTTCATAAAACTACACACACACACAAATGAGTGCATAAAGAAATTGGTGAAATCTGATTAAGGCCTGTAGTCTATTTAACAATATAGTACCTATGTCATTTTTCTGGTTTTTATGTTGTACTACTGTAATGAAAGAAGTTATCACCAGAGGAAGTTGGATGAAAGCTGGAGATTTGCAATTTCTTGTGAATCTATAATTAGACTCACATTAATAAATCATTTTAATTTACATTTATTTATATATTTATTTTCAAATGAGTTAAACAATAAGTTTGCTTCTTTTTCTTTTTTTTGAGACAGGGTCTCACTCTATTGCTGAGGCTGGAGTACAGTGGCACGATCTGGGCTCACTGTAGCTGCAACCTCTCTCAGGCTCAAGCGCTCCTTCCACCACAGCCCCCTGAGTAGCTAGGAGCACATGCATGCACCAACATGCCCAGCTAGTTTTTTGTCTTTTTTGTAGAGATGGGGTTTTGCTGTATTGCTCAGGCTGGTCTCAACCTCCTGAGCTCAAGTGATCCACCTGCCTCAGCCTCCCAACATGCTGGGATTACAGGTGTGAACCATCATGCCCAGCCAATAAGATTTTGTTTTGTTTTTTTTAAAATGCTAAAAATCTTGTAAGGGGCTGGGCATGGAGGCTCATACCTGTGATCCTAACACTGTTGGAAGCCACTGCTTGCACCCAAGAGTTTGAGATCAGCCTGGGCAACATATGAGCCCCTGCCTCTACAAAATATTTAAAAATTAGCCAGACTTGGTGGCACGTACCTGTAGTCCCAGCTACTTAGGAGACTGAGACAGCAGGGTCACTTGAGCTCAGGAGTTCGAGGTCGCAGTGAGCTATGACTGCTACTGCATGCCAGCCTGGATGGCAGAGTAAGACCCTGTGTCAAAAAAAACAAAGGAAGAAAGAAAGAAAGTTTAGATTCAGCAAAGATAAACTTCTTCTCCACTTGCCAAAAGTGAGCAAGCCAGGATTTACAGCCAGGCATCCTATTTCTGGGGCTACTGCCTCTCCCTTAAGGTCCAGTGTACTGCATGAAAGTATGCTTTGAATCTTGGATATCATCTACTCCAATTGTCTCCAATTACATGTAAGAAAATGGAGTCTTGGAGAAGGAAAGGGTCGTGCTCAAGGACACCCAATAAGTCTGTGACTAAGCCAGTCTTTGAACTCCTAGGCCAGAGTTTTTTCCAGCACTCACACCCAGGGCTGCTTACCCCACACAGCACACCTTCCCTGGGCCCTGTCTAGGAGACCACTGGTATCCACAGGCCAACCCCCACCAGCCTGCCCAGCTCAGGGCACTCAGGCCCAGAGGTGGAAGTGGGACCCGGAAAGGGTGGCGGCATGGTGGCTCACTACTCCAGGCAGCCCTGGGAGCCAGGGTAGCTGGAGCCACACAGAAAGGGCAAGGATAGACACTCTGAACTCTGGCAGGAGTTGGGTGGGAAGGAAACGTGTGTATGTGCATGTAGGGGAGGTATTTATGCCAAATCCTTGCTCTCATCCCCCTCAGGCTCCTTTGAGTCACTTGTCCCTAAGATTGGGGCACATTCTTGAAGGGAGTGGTCACAGGGGTTCCAGGCCCATTCAGGCCCTAGGCCAGTTTCTATTCCTCCTGGGACTGAAACCACCTCCCCACTCAGACTCAGCACCCGTCTCCAACTGGAAATATAGCGACATGCTCTTCTAATTCCTGCCCTGGGACCTCCCTGGACCAGACGTGAGGTTGGTGGGAGGGCCAGCCGGGGTCCCCTTTCTCAGGGGATGAATTCTTAGTATTTCAGTGTGTGGGGCGTGCCTGACCTCAATTCAGATGAGCCTGATTGGCCCTCCCTTCCCCATCCTGTTGTGCTTCCCCCACCCCCTATCCCTCCGGGCGATTCCGCGGCGGACCGTTCCGCGGAGGATCTAGGATCTCTCCCTGCCATCTCGCCGTCTCGGCGCCCCAACGCGGCCACTTGGCCTAAGGGAGCGGCCCCAGCAATCAGGTCTGTGGGAAGCAGCGCCCTCGTGTGGCCTCCAGGAGAAGCGCGGCTCTTTTCTCAGCCCTGTCCTTTGTACGTTCTCATTGAGCAAATACTTACTGAGAACCACTATGTGCCAGGCACCAGCAAAGACAGATACCTGCTCCACGGACTGTGCATTTCCGCGTGTGAGTGCGTGCGTGGAGAGTCAGGCAATAAACGATAAACAAATACATAAATTAGGCAGTTACTAGTAGCAGTAACTGCTAGGAAGAAACTAAAACAGAGAAATGCGATGGAGAGTGACCCAAGAGAGAAACTTAGGACAGGATGGAAAAGGAAGGTTTTCTGGAGTAGCTAACGTCTGAGATGAGACGTAGGTGACAGACTGTCATGTGAGGATCTGGAGGAAAATCTTTCCTTGCAGAGAAAATAGATCCTGCAAAGACCCTCAGGAACAGGTTTTGCAGAACAGAGGAAGGCCAGTGTGGTTAAAAAGGGAGTGAGCAAGGGGAGACTGGTGGAAGATGCGGTCAGACAGGTGGGCTGGGGCCAGACTGTGAATCTTGCAGGCCATGACAAGGAGTTTGATTTTTTTCTTCTAGGAGTAATGGGAATGTGTTAGGAGAGTTTGAACCAAAGAGTAATGTGGCTCAACTGCCTTTTGAAAGGATGTGTATGCTGCAGTGTGGAGGAGGGACTTTGGGCAAGGAAGGAAGAGTGGAAGCAGCGGGGTTACTGCGAAAGACTAGAAAGTTACTGAAATAATTCAGGTGAGAAATGACGGTTGTTTGGATGAGGGTATCAGTGCTGGAGGTGGGGAGATGTGGTTGGGTTATGGGTATATTCTGAAGATAGAGTCAACCAGATTTACTAATAATTGACCACATTTTCCTTTGATCATTTAGCTCCAGGAACTGCTTCACTCACATCCCCCTAGCGGGCTCCTCTATCCTCACTGGAAGGTTGAGTTACAAGGGCAGATCCCAGGGACACAGCTAAATTAGGGAATTCCTAGGTGTTGTTGGACAAAAGAATTTAAGACTCATTAGCCGGTTGGCCAGGCGCAGTGGCTCACACCTGTAATCCCAGCACTTTGGGAGGCTGAGGCGGGTGGATTACCTGAGGTCAGGAATTTGAGACCAGCCTGGCCAATGTGGTGAAACCTTGTCTCTACTAAAAATATAAAAATTAGCCAGGTGTGGTGGTACATGTCTATAATTCCAGCTACTCGGAAGCTGAGGCAGGAGAATCACTTGAACCCGGGAGGTGGAAGTTACAGTGAGCCCAGATGTTGCCACTGAACTCCAGTCTGGGCGACAGAGCGAGACGCCATCTCAAACAAAAAAAATATATATATATACTTATTAGCATGGTGGTGTGCATCTGTAGTCCCAGCTACCTGGGAGGCTGAGGTAGGAGGATCACTTAAGCCTAGGAGGTCAAAGGTACAGTGAGCTGTGATTGTGCCACTATACTCCAGACTGGGTTACAGAGGGAGACCCTGTCTGAAAAAAAGAAAGAAAGAAAGAAAAGAAAGACTCAGGCACTAGGTCTTCCATCATTATCCCATTTAATGGGCAGGGCCTCTGCCTGCTATCTCCCTTACCCTGTCTGGCTTCCATAGACCCAATTATTTATTAGGTGCCTGTTTGTCCAAATGTGTGTGTCTGTGGCCCCAGGGGTGTGTTGGTGACACCAAAAACAGTCCTGGGTGTTTGGTGTTTTTATTTGATACAAGTTAGGGGATAGCAAAATCTGGGGTACCAGTCCTCAGATCCAGGCCAATCATTTACTCCCATTTCTTTACACAAAACACAGTGAGATCAGACCTGATACCACAGGAAATGCACATACACATTTTGGCCCCAGATTGGGCATTTCTGGAGAGCCTGGGAAAGTCCAGGCTAGTCTTACAAGTACTCTTTATGCCAGCAGGGGGTGGGGCAAGCAAGTAGGGGAGTAGGTGACTGGCAGGCTCTGGTGTCAGCAGGCCTTGTTCTGTTTGTGTTGTGTTGCAGTGGGGGATGCATTATAAACACAACCACCCAGAGGGCCCCTGGCTTCAGAACCTAGACTGTACTGGTTCTGAGATTCTGTGCCAGCCTCACGGAAATGAAGCTGCCAGGCCAGGAGGGGTTTGAAGCTTCCAGCACTCCTACAAATGTTTCTGCAGGGGAGCTGGACAGCGACCTTGGTCCCGGCCCTGGCTCCGGCCCAGATGGCCCCTCAGACACAGAGAGCAAGGAACTGGGGGTACCCAAAGACCCTCTGCTCTTCATTCAGCTGAATGAGCTACTGGGCTGGCCCCAGGCACTGGAGTGGAGAGAGACAGGCAGGTAAGTGGGATGCAGGCCAGTTCTGTGGGATCCTTCCCCTTCCCCAGCTAGAGCCTCCTACATACCCCCCAGCTCTCCTTGTGGGGCTGCCCAAAATTAGGATTTTCCCAGCTGTGTTTCCTTATTTCAGGGTCTTACCTTCCATGATGCTCAGCCTCTTCTGCAGTCTAGTTTTGCGATCCCCAAGACCCAAGATGAGGGGTGATTGCCAGGGGTGGGGGGATACTTCACACCACTGGGCCCAGGATGCCCTCATTGCCTTCCCTTCCCTAGCTCCTCTGCATCCTGGCTCCTGGACATGGGAGAAATGCCCCCAATAACACTGTCTACCCACCTCCATTGCAGGTGGGTACTGTTTGAGGAGAAGTTGGAAGTGGCTGCAGGCCGATGGAGTGCCCCCCACGTGCCCACCCTGGCCCTGCCCAGCCTCCAGAAGCTCCGCAGCCTGCTGGCCGAGGGTCTTGTACTGCTGGACTGCCCAGCTCAGAGCCTCCTGGAGCTCGTGGGTAGGTGGGGAGCTTTTGCAGGAAGGGCTTCGGTAGCCATGCCTTTTCCCCAGGATTTCCCCTCCAACGTCTTGGAATCTTCTAAAACCCACCCCCATCCCTCCTAGGATTGTCTACCCTTGTCACAGGGTGGACATGGCAAAGCAGGGTGGAGGAGCAAGTTCATCGGCCCTGGCATTCCTAGACTCCCAGAAGGGAAAGGGGTCTGGGCAGAGGGAGAAGGGGAAGTGTGTGGGGGCAGGGAACGCTCAGGAGGGAGATGACACCCCCAATCCGTTCTCCAGAGCAGGTGACCAGGGTGGAGTCGCTGAGCCCAGAGCTGAGAGGACAGTTGCAGGCCTTGCTGCTGCAGAGACCCCAGCACTACAACCAGACCACAGGCACCAGGCCCTGCTGGGGTGAGAGCCCCTCCCTGGGCCCAGGACCAAGACCCTGGTGTGGCAGGGTCTCAGATCTTCCCTGAACCTTCCAGGGCTAGAAGTAGCCCAGGCTTAGTTCAGATCCCAACCCAGTGCTCAAGAGCAAGAGGAATCTGGTGGTAATGTTGTGGGGAGAAGATTCAAGGGGCTAGAATCATAAGAGAGTTCTGTGAAGGGATGTACTTGGTAGGCACTATGCCAAGAATTTTACACACAGTATCTCATTCGATCTACATAACCACCCTGTGAGTAGTACCACAATTATCCACATTTTAGTGATGAGAAACCTGAGGCTCTGAGTGAAGAAGGGTGTACTCTAACTCAGGTTAGGGAGTCCTGGTGGATCCACCCCCAAAGCCTGTGCTCTTAATCACTGCAGAATCCTGTTTTGTAGGCTCTACTCATCCAAGAAAGGCTTCTGACGATGAGGAAGCCCCCCTGAGGGAACAGGTCTGTGGCCCTTCCTTGGGCTCCCTCTCTAGTGACTGGGGGAGGGTTTAGGAATTAACAAAAGTCTACTCTCGACTGGATTTCTCATCAGTTGAGATCTTACCCCCCGCAATAACCTTTCATACTCTGTGTCTCCTTGAACCCCCACCCAGCGTCAGAACCCTCTGAGACAGAAGCTGCCTCCAGGGGCTGAGGCAGGGACTGTGCTGGCAGGGGAGCTGGGCTTCCTGGCACAGCCACTGGGAGCCTTTGTTCGACTGCGGGACCCTGTGGTACTGGGGTCCCTTACTGAGGTGTCCCTCCCAAGCAGGTGAGGCTACTGAGTGGGAGTCAGGGATCATGGAACCTAGGAGGGTCTTTACTGGGGAGGGGAAGGAGGGTCTCAGTTCATTCTCTGAGGCTGTGGGGAATATGGTACTCAGGGGTTTGGGGAAGAAGTAGTAGTCAGGACTGCAGGGTAAGTATGCAAATAAGTGTGTGTATGGGAGCTGATAGGTCAGAGCTGAGCATCAGAGGCCAGGGCTGTCCTGTGGGAAAGCAGCTTGTGAATCTCTGGGGCCTGGTTCCCTCCTCAGGTTTTTCTGCCTTCTCCTGGGACCCCCTATGCTGGGAAAAGGCTACCATGAGATGGCCCGGGCAGCAGCTGTCCTCCTCAGTGACCCGGTGAGCTGGGCAGGGGTGGGTATGTGCGTGTATAACTGTGTGTGTACACATGCACACATGCATGCATAGGCTCATGTGAGTGTGTGTGTGTGTGTGTGTGTGTGGACTCTGTATGTCTGCCTAAGTACATCAATGAGGCAGAGGGAGCATTGAGACTGAAGTTTCCTTGGCTCCTAGTGCAGCCCCATTACTGGCTGTATGCTGGCACACTGTAGGCACTCAATAGATACCCACTGAATGACTTGTCTGCTTATGTGACTTGTGTCTAGTTTTGAGACTACGAAAATGCATGTAAGAGACCAGATTTGCACTTACCACTCATTCTGTGCCCCCATCCCCAGCAATTCCAGTGGTCAGCTCGTCGGGCCAGCAACCTTCATGACATTCTGGCAGCCCTAGATGCCTTCCTAGAAGAGGTGACAGTGCTTCCCCCAGGTCGGTGGGACCCAACAGCCCGGATTCCCCCGCCCAAATGTCTGCCATCTCACCACAAAAGGTATCTGGGAGCCATCATCCCATACAGATTCCTGCCCATAGGCCCTGGGTCCAGTTCACTTGTTGAGGAGGGATGGGGTCCCAGGAAAGAGATAGGGACCTATCTTTGGATTTAGAGTCAGGCAGACCTAACTCTGAGTTCTGCTGGACTAGCCTCTCGCTAAGAGACCTGAACAAAGACCTTCCCTGCCTGAGTCTGGCTTTCACAGGTCGCAATGTGACCTGGATCTTCTTGAGGCCCATGTGTCGCCATGGTTCCCTCGCCGGCAGAGACACGAGCAGCCGCCAGGGGGCAGGGCGCCACGGGCTCTGGACTGAGGCGCGGACTGGCTGGAGAGCCTCAGACAACCTGGCATTTCCCTCCTTCCTCCTCAGGCTTCCCTTGCAACAGCGGGGAATCAAAGGTCCCGCAGTCCCGTGCCTGACCTCCGCTGAGGACAGGCACCGCCATGACCCGCACGCCCCCAGCCCTGAGTTGCAGCGGACCGGCAGGTAAGGCGAGCTGGGAGGAAGCAAGGGTAGGGAACCTGGGGGCGGGGGAGGAGTCACAGCGAAACGAGGTGTCTGCTCACTGTGGGGGGGGCTCACCCAGCCACAGGGAAAGTAGCAGGGATGAGGGTGTGGAGTGTGAAACCCTGGATCACTGACGACCCTCGGGCGGGAGGCTCTTTGGGGGCCTTATTCAGGACGTGCGCAGGAAGGCTCCGTGGTACCCCAGCGATTTCTTGGACGCCCTGCATCTCCAGTGCTTCTCGGCTGTACTCTACATTTACCTGGCCACTGTCACTAATGCCATCACTTTCGGGGGTCTGCTGGGAGATGCCACTGATGGTGCCCAGGTGGGTAGGGTTGTGTGAAGGGGGCAGGCACAAGCTTTGGTGTCCCCCCGTCTGTCCCTTCCCCTGGGACTATGGGTAAGTTAAGGAGGCTCCCCCAGGGTTTGGGATCCTGTCCTGAGGACTCCAGGGTTCTGTGCTGAGTCCCTGTTGGCTTCCAGGGAGTGATGGAAAGTTTCCTGGGCACAGCAGTGGCTGGAGCTGCCTTCTGCCTGATGGCAGGCCAGCCCCTCACCATCCTGAGCAGCACCGGGCCAGTGCTGGTCTTTGAGCGCCTGCTCTTCTCTTTCAGCAGGTAGGAGAGCTCCCCACCATCACCAGACCCCCACTAGTGCCATGGTCAGCCTGCTCCTGGTTGGGTGAATAGGGGAGGGTGGGAGCTACCTGTTTGGGTTGAGGGACACCTGACCTGGGTTTGGTGGGAAGCAGAAAGCCCTGCTAAGCCTTGCCTGTCTCTCATCCCCACAGAGATTACAGCCTGGACTACCTGCCCTTCCGCCTATGGGTGGGCATCTGGGTGGCTACCTTTTGCCTAGTGCTGGTGGCCACAGAGGCCAGCGTGCTGGTGCGCTACTTCACCCGCTTCACTGAGGAAGGTTTCTGTGCCCTCATCAGCCTCATCTTCATTTACGATGCTGTGGACAAAATGCTGAACCTGACCCATATCTATCCTATCCAGAAGCCTGGGTCCTCTGCCTATGGGTGCCTCTGCCAATATCCAGGCCCAGGAGGTGGGTAAGGGAAACAGGGACCTTGGCCAGGTGAAGAAGGATGTAGGGAAGTGGCGGGGTTGCATCCTTACTATCTCCCCAATTAAGTTCAGCAAAATGCTGCAATTAGTTTAATTAATTAAATTAATTAAAAGTATTTACCCAATAACCGGCAGTACTATTTCCACTCTGGTTCTGACTCAGTTGAGAAATAAGACAACAGAAGGCCCAATGTCGTATTCCTTTCTGACAACACTGATAGAGGAACATACATGGGTTATCTTTATGGGTGAATGGGCTTCCTAATGATGAAGCCGAAATTAGATTGACTTACCCACCAGTCATGGAAGCACTGGGTTGAGACTATCTTGCCCCAGAGGAGCACAGCTAAACACATTCGTCAGGCAGGCAACTTATACTTGAGAGAGGGGAGAGAAAGGGGCAGGGCCAGGTATGCCCAGCTTCATCTCTGGAAATCACCAATCAAATAAATCACTGGTCTTCTTGGTGAAAGTGGCCGGCCAGGTGGAGAGAGGCTTGGAGTATTACACTCACATATACCCTTGCACATGGAAGACAACAACACACTGGTAAGAAGTGGCCTCTCTACATGTTCTGTCAGTGCTAGGCATGAACAAGACCAGTTCTAGCCCTGGTGGAAACACACAGATTTTTATACTCCTCCATTCAGCCAACATTTGCTGAGCATCTGCTGTGGCCAGGTCCTGCGCTTGGTACCAGGGATGCAGATGGGAAGAGAACTTGAGAGGACAAGGGCATGAGACAATGTCCTGAGAAGTACACACTTGGTAGTGATGGAGTTGGCAGACAGATGAGTCGAAATTAAGAACTCTGGTTCAGCTGGACCCATCAGATTAGAATTTTATGGGGCTGGAGAAGGTTCCTAGGGGAGGGAACATACCCTTGAATTATTCTCTGCTTCCCAGGAAATGAGTCTCAATGGACAAGGACAAGGCCAAAAGACAGAGATGACATCTTAAGCATGGTGAGGGACTGCTCCTGGAGGTTCTAGGAAGGAAAGGTGGAGGCCAAGGGAGTCAGTGGTTCCTAGCTCTTCCTACCCATAGGCTAAGGAAACTTTCATAGGTCTATGAGGCTTAGCCATTTCCTACAGCTAGGAACTTCCCATCCTGGACCCTTGAAATCTCTGTGGGTCTCTCCTCCCTTGAGGTGGGTCCAGGAGAGCAGGACATTTACTCCGTTGCCTATAACCCCAACCTTGACCCTCCTCTGTACAGGACCTAGGGCTGATCAATGCATCCTTGCTGCCGCCACCTGAGTGCACCCGGCAGGGAGGCCACCCTCGTGGCCCTGGCTGTCATACAGTCCCAGACATTGCCTTCTTCTCCCTCCTCCTCTTCCTTACTTCCTTCTTCTTTGCTATGGCCCTCAAGTGTGTAAAGACCAGCCGCTTCTTCCCCTCTGTGGTGAGTGTCACCTCTCTGTGGGAGAGGCCTGACTCTAGGCTTTGGGTCCTATCTGTGAAAGGGAAGTGGTATGGTAAAAGGGGGATGGCAGGCCTGGACCTGACTGAGTGTCCACTATGTGCCAGGTACGCAGAGGGCTCAGTGACTTCTCCTCAGTCCTGGCCATCCTGCTGGGCTGTGGCCTTGATGCTTTCCTGGGCCTAGCCACACCAAAGCTCATGGTGCCCAGAGAGTTCAAGGTGAGAGCAAGGGAAGAAGGTTGGGGGACCAGAGGGGAAAGCAGGGCCAGCAGACTATGGGGAAGGAAAATGCATAAATCCCACACTTCTCTTAGCTAAGCTTTTTTCTTCACTCATAAGCTAGAGATAGTAATAATAATGGCCTCACAGGGTTGCCGTGAGGATTAAATGAGGTATTGCAGCAGACACGTGAGTACAGAGAATACACAGTAGCTATTATTACAGGGTATGGGTTAAGAGAATGGGTCCTGGTCAGCCAGCTCTGGGTTTCAGTTCCAGTTCTTCCACTTCCCAGCTATGTATTAGGCAAGTTAATGCACATTTCTGAGCTCAATTTCTTCATCTATAAAATGGAAATAATAAAATGACAATAGTTACTACCCTATAGATTGCTTTGAGTTTACAGAAGATCATAGTGGAAAGCACTTACCATGTGCTTAACATATACCAAATCCTCAATAAATGTTAGATATTGTTGTTGTGGGTTCGCCCTAGCCTTGGCGTGGCCCTGCCCACCCCACTACTCCTCACTCTCTTCTTCACACCCCTGATTGCATGCTCTGATCCAGGAAAGCTGGAACTCCCTTTCCAGGGCATGACAGTGTGCAGGACAAAGCTTAGCACTGAATTCTAGACTTTGTGCATTTGGAAACTCCCTCTCCAGATTCCCCCAAGACAGGAGAACTGGGGCACTCCAACTAGGGCAGCAACTGGGGCCCCTTCCCCCACACATATGCTTGTAATCAGAGTTGACGCTGACACACCCAGCCCTGTCCCTGCCCCAGATCAAGGCAGGTCTGAGCCTGAGTTGCCCCACCCTGGAGAGGGGGAGAGGGATCTCTAAGGAGTACATCAAGTAGTGTATGCAGGCCACATCTACCACCTCCTTCTCTTTCAGGGAGGGAGGGACCCTGAACCAAAGTCCAGAGCCCCTGGTTCCAGCCCAACCTAAGGACTGGTTTCCTTCATTCTGCTGTCTTTTAAGGCACTAGGATGCTTTGAACCACCTGTGCACACATACCTCACTAGCATCTAATGTCTTGGGGTGGGGGCAGACAGTGGAAGAATGCCAAGGTTGAGGTGTGCAGGTGAGATGCTCTTGGGAGACCCTCTCCAACCTGTCCATGAAATGCCCTCCCCTAGCCCACACTCCCTGGGCGTGGCTGGCTGGTGTCACCTTTTGGAGCCAACCGCTGGTGGTGGAGTGTGGCAGCTTCCCTGCCTGCCCTGCTGCTGTCTATCCTCATCTTCATGGACCAGCAGATCACAGCAGTCATCCTCAACCGTGTAGAATATAGACTGAAGGTAAGGCCCTAGACCAAGGAACAGAAGCTCCAGGGGAGGGTCTAGGCTCCCCATCTCCTACCTCAGAGGACAGAGGGCCTGGGCCTGGGCTAGCTTCATCCTCATTGCCCCCACCACTACCTGCAGAAGGGAGCTGGCTTCCACCTGGACCTCTTCTGTGTGGCTATGCTGATGTTACTCACATCAGCGCTTGGACTGCCTTGGTATGTCTCAGCCACTGTCATCTCCCTGGCTCACATGGACAGTCTTCGGAGAGAGAGCAGAGCCTGTGCTCCCGGGGAGCTCCCCAACTTCCTGGGTATCAGGTGAGGGTAGTATTTAGGAAGCAGAGTAAGAGGTGGGTAGCACGGTAGGGCAATGGGGAACATGACAGAGTTATTTGGGCAGCTTCAATTCTAAGCTGGTGTCCCACAAGCACTGCAGTGGCAGAATAAGTGTGTTCTGGGCTCTGAGATGGGTGAGTCTGATCTTCCCCTCTCTTCCCTTAGCCATGAGGATGGGGAGGGGCCTCAAGAGGAGCATCATCCGTGCAAAGCTAGAGGCAGCCAGGGCTGAAGTGGAGGGTCAGGTGCCACCTAAGAATCCTCACTCAATGTAAAAGTTGCAAAGGAATCCATCCTAAAAGCAACTTTGGAACTGTTGGAAACAGTCTAAGTGTCTAAAGTATATGAAATCAACCTTATAAATTGTGAAATGTAAGTCTTTATGGCCGTGTAAAAATTGCTAATTTTCCATCAAAATAAAAATGAGGAGCAATTATGAACTTGAATTGATGGAGAGGTTTGGGATTCTCACCTTGAAGTGCTCTGCCCCTTCCTCTCCATCAATTTTTCACAGCAAGTTAAGGGCCCATCCCTCCAGCTGACCTACTGGGGTATTCCTCTCATTTCCTCTTGCTGCCAGGGTCCATACTGGTGTTCAGCCAGGATCTCCAGTCTGTGTACCCCAGGGGCTCTCCCTCTCCCAGATCCCAGCTAACTCCTCCTTCTTCCTACAGGGAGCAGAGGCTGACAGGCCTGGTGGTGTTCATCCTTACAGGAGTCTCTATCTTCCTGGCCCCTGTGCTTAAGGTACCTTTGTTAGACAACCCAGGATCAGGGTCAGTGCAGTAATAATAGGAAGCACAGCAAGAACTGACACTAGTTGAACACTTACAGTGTGCCAGGCACTCTCTTAAGTTTTCTCCATACATGGTCTCTTTTAATCCTCACATTAATCCTGAGAGGAATATGTACTTTACAAATAAGGCAGCTGAAGGTTAAAGAAGCAAAGTAACTTGCAAGAGCCCATCAGAAGAGCCAGTTTTTCAGATCTGTCTGAGAACCCAAACTCTTATCCAGTGGGTTTTCCACCTAGAGGAGCAAGGCGTGAGTGTGCCACCACCATCCCCTAGGGTCTAAGTGCTGTCCTTGCACTAGCCTCCCAACAAACCTGAGACTAAGAGTATGATCAGGCCAGGTGTGGTGGCTCATACCTGTAATCCCAGCACTTTGGGAGGCTAAGGTGGGAGGATCACTTGAGTGCAGGAGTTTGAGACCTACCTGGGCAACATAAGGAGACCCTGACTCTACAAAAACTAAAAAAAGTAGCTGGGCATGGTGGTGAGTGCCTGAGGTGGAAGGATCACTTGAGCCCAGGAGTTTAAGAGTGCAGTGAGTGGTGATCAAACTGTCTCAAAAAAAAAAAGAGTGTGACTGTCATACCCCAGAAAAACTTTGAGACAAAAAGCCTTCATTTCTCCTTCACCAGAGGTATATAGAATATGTGCCATATGCAAGACTGCTAGGCACCTGGGAGAAGTGGAGGATAGGGGAATATTGAAAAGAAACATGGAACCAAGCCCCTACCAGCAACACACACACAAGGAAAAATTAAGTAACAAGTAATAGCAGAAAGGTTCAACGAGCCAAGATAGCAAAGCAGTCAAGGAGGGTGTGAAGAATGTCAGACAAGAGTCACTGGCAGGATGACAAGAGGTTAGGGAAGGGAAAGGTCATGAAAGCTGGGTGACAGTGGAGTAGGGAAAGAGCCAGATGAACTGGATCAGCCACTTACTAACTGAGTGACTCTCATTCACAGACATTTAGAGCATAAACCATATGCCAGGCCAGGTGCGGTGGCTCACACCTGCAATCCCAGCACTTTGGGAGGCTGAGGTAGGCGGATTGCTTGAGCTCAGGAGTTTGAGACCAGCCTGTGCAACATGGCGAAACTCTGTCTCTACAAAAAATACAAAAATTACCTAGGCGTGGTGGTGTACACCTGTAGTCCCAGCTACTTGGGAGGCTAAGGTGGGAGCATTACTTGAGCCCAAGTGGTCTAGGTTGCAATAAGCCATGTTTGTGACACTGTACTCCAGCCTGGACAACAGAGTGAGATCCTGTCTCAAAAAGCAAAAAACAAAAATAAAACAAACACACACACACACACAAAACAAACAAAAACTCATATGCCAAGCACTGTTCTAGGTACAGGGGATACAATGGTGATCAAAAGAGATCATTTTTCCAGCCTTGCAATATGGTGAAAGGAGAAAGATTTTAAAAAATTAAAACAAGGGGCCAGGCATGGTGGCTCACGCCTGTAATCCCAGCATTTTGGGAGGCCAAAGAGGGTATATCACCTGAGGTCAGGAGTTCGAGACCAGCCTGGCCAACATGGCAAAACCTCCTCTCTACCAAAAATATAAAAGTTAGCTGGACATGATGGCAAGCACCTATAATCCCAGCTACTTGGGAGGCTGAGGCATGAGAATTGCTTGAACCTGGTGGGTGGAGGTTGCAGTGATGTGAGATCACACCACTTCACTCCAGCCTGGGTAAAAGAGTGACTCTGCCTCAAAAAAATAAAATAAAATAAAAATAAAACAAGAAAATAGGATAACTTTAGATAGTGATAACTTCTATGAAAATTAAAAGAGGATAAGATGATTAAGAGTGCCAGGGGCTATTTAAGATTGGACCTGAAGTCAAAAAGTCAATGAAGACCCTTTGGGGGTATCATGAGATGAGGTATGAGTAGTAAGAAGAAACTGGTCATGAGAAAGTCTGGGGGAAGAGCCTTTTAGGTGGAGGGAACAGCAAAACAAAAGGCTTTGCAAGGGGTAGGAACAAACTTGGGCATGTTGAGGGAAGGGAAGGAAAGGAGGTTAGTATAGTAGGAGCATAAAGAACAGAGGGAAATGTGATAGATAAGATTGGAGTGGTAGGCCAGGTAATGGACAAAGTTACTTAGTCCCCCTGAAATTCAATTTCCCCATCTGTAAAATGAAGGCAATAATAACATTTACTTCATCTGACTGATTTGAGGATTCAATAAGATTAGGTATGCAAAGTGTGAAAGGAAAGGCAAGACCTGGGCAGACCTGGATGCTAGATGCTAGAGGCATCTAGGACATCTAGGCATCCTGGGGCATCTGGGAGGTTGGCAGAGGTGAACTTTGCCAACTCTCTGCTTCTTTCTACCAGTTCATCCCAATGCCTGTGCTCTATGGCATCTTCCTGTACATGGGGGTGGCAGCACTTAGCAGCATTCAGGTGAGCCCATCAAAATCACCTAGCCAAAAAAAAAAAAAATTACTTAGCAACCCCGCTCCTTTTTTCTTTTATGCTGGCGTCTCCTGCTTACACTTGCCAATTTCCCTCTTATCCTCTTTTTCCTGTCTCTCCTGGGCTCAGGGACTCAGCTGCCATGCTCCTACCCCTGCTCCCTGTGCTGGGCTAAGATAGCTATCAGTGACACCCTCCTGTCAGGCTACCTGAGTGCCTTGCTTTCTTCTTCCTCTTGTTCCCCTAGTTCACTAAGAGAGTAAAGCTGTTGTTCATGCCAGCAAAAAACCAGCCAGACCTGCTACTCTTACGGCATGTGCCTCTGACCAGGGTCCACCTCTTCACAGCCATCCAGCTTGCCTGTCTGGGGCTGCTTTGGATAATCAAGTCTACCCCTGCAGCCATCATCTTCCCCCTCATGGTAACCGGAGGCAGGGTTGGGCTGTGTCCTAGAGGGTCATGGGGGACTTTGAGTCTGGAAGGGTGGCCAAGGCCTCCACAAGAGGAAGAATCTCCCCTCTCACTCGCTGTGGCTCTCCCTGGTTGGGAATACTAAGACAAAGAAAAAGATGGCAGAGTGATACCTAGGTTTAGGCTAGTCCTGAGACACCTGATTCACCCCTTTTCCCAACTTCTTTGGAGTGATCAACCACAGGTAGGAATATAAAACCCAGAAGAAATCTGCGGTCTTGGGATAGGAAATTGTGACACTTTTGTTACTCAGTGAGGTGATAACATAGGTGGCTTCTAGCCTTGTTCTTATTGAAGAAGTTAAGAGTCATAGCTTTGCAGTAGAACCAATCTGCTTACTACATCCCAGACGTGTGACCTCTGGGAAGTAACTAATCACTCGGGGCCTTAGTTTCCTTCTCTGTACAACGGTATCTACCTCATAGGAATGTGTTAGCATTCAGTGAAACTGATACACAACGCCTAGCACATAGGAAATGCTCGATACATGTTACTATTGTTAATGTTCCTGTTGCTGTTGCTGACAGGCCTGGGCTGTGTTTCTATTCCTGCAGTTGTTGGGCCTTGTGGGGGTCCGAAAGGCCCTGGAAAGGGTCTTCTCACCACAGGAACTCCTCTGGCTGGATGAGCTGATGCCAGAGGAGGAAAGAAGCATCCCTGAGAAGGGGCTGGAGTCAGAGCACTCGTTCAGTGGAAATGACAGTGAAGATGTGAGCTCTGGACGGGGTCCTCTCGGGGGAATGTGGCAGGGCTTGGGAGAGTGTTCTTGTCCAGGAGCTGTCCCTCAATAATATCTCCATTAAGTATGCAGATCTGATCAACAGTCACTTCCCTTAGCTGTATATGGACATAGGCCGACTGAAGGGGTGAGGGAAATCTTTCTTTATAGGACATGGGCCCTCGATATGGGTGGAAAGGGCTGAGGCTTCAGCTCAAGTAGGCTTTCTTTCTCAACTCTGATCTTATCTCACTGTGGGTTTATATCCAGTCAGTGGGTCCCTTCCCCTGTGTTGTCTCTCATTATCTGTTTTTCTGTTTATCCTCAATCCATCTTGCCATCTGTCTTCCACAGTCAGAGCTGATGTATCGGCCAAAGGCTCCAGAAATCAACATTTCTGTGAATTAGCTGGAGTAGGAGTCTGGGAGTGGAGACCCCAGGATACAGCATGAGGTGAGGGTGTGAGAAAAGTGCTCCTGGTGTTGAGGATGGGAGGTGTGAGCTCAGACCTTGGAACTCTCCAGTGTGTTGACAAGCCCTGCTTTCTCCTTACTCCAGTCCCTTAGGAATCCTAGATTCAGAGTGCTGGGGTGTAGAAGGGTCTTTTCCTAGTGAAGAGTAACTGGCGAGGGTGCCTGGGCTTGGCTATCTGTGGTTCTGAAGTTTGGTCAGTAGAGGGAGCTCAAACTCACACCAAATGGGAAGTGGAGATGGGTGTTGGTGGGGGGTGGGTGGTGCCATCGCAAAAGAAATGGGAAGAAGCTGGAAGGAGAGGAAGGGAGAAAGCCTGGTGCTCCTTTCCCTTGCCTGGAAGCCTCCTCCCTTAGGCTGCTGAGAACCACACTCTAGACATGTGGAGCCAATTGTCCTCTCTGCCATTCCTTCATTTTATTCATCCATATATCAAGCATTTTCTGAGGACCTATCATGCATATCTTGGTACTAGAGATACAGTAAGGAGTAAGACAGTCATGGTCCCTTGCCTCAGGAAGCTTAAATCCCAGTGGGAAAGTAGACAAATAGACAACTATTAGAATGGGATAGTTCTGATAAAGGAAGAACAGGCCATGGGAGCAGGGCTTCTAACCTCTTCTTGGAGAGCAGTAAGGTGGAGTGGTAAGAGTTGGTGAAGGTGGGGCAGTGGTGGCTGGGTGGTGGGAGTTCCACTTGGAAGAGGAAATGGTCTATAATTTGAAATCCAAAGAATGAATAGAAGCTAGCCAGGTAACTGGGCACAGTGGCACACAATTGTAGTCGCAGCTACTAGGGAGGCTGAGCCAGGAGGATTCTTTGAGTCCAGGAGTTCAAGCTGTAGTGTGCAATGATCATGCCTGTGAATAGCCACTGCACTCCAGCCTGGGCAACACAGTAAGATCCTATCTCTAAATTTTTATTTTTAAAAAGGAGCAAACCAGAACAAGATGAAGGGGAAATATTCTAAGCAGAGGCCACAGCATGTACAAAAGCCTGGAACTGGTTGCCCTTAATAAGCTGAACTCTCTTTTGGGGCTGGGTACAGTGGCTTATGCCTGTAATCCCAGCACTTTGGGAGGCGGAGGTGGGCAGATTATCTGAGGTCAGGAGTTTGAGACCAGCCTGCCCAACATAGTGAAACCCCATTTCTACTAAAAATACAAAAATTAGCTGGGCGTGGTGGTATATGCCTGTAAGAGGCTGAGGCAGGAGAATCGCTTGAACTGGGGAGGCAGAGGTTTGGAGGTTGCAGTGAGCCGAGATTGTACCACTGCACTCCAGCCTGGGCGACAGAGAAACTCCGTCTCAAAACAAAAACACAACTGAAAACAGGCCAGGCGTGGTGGCTCACGCCTGTAATCCCAGCACTTTGGGAGGCTAAGGCGGGCGGATCACGAGGTCAGGAGATAGAGACAATCCTACCTAACACAGTGAAACCCTGTCTCCACTAAAAATACAAAAAATTAGCCAGGCATGGTGACACGTGCCTGTAGTCCCAGCCACTCAGGAGGCTGAGGCCAGAGAATTGTTTGAACCCGGGAGGCGGAGGTTGCAGTGAGCTGAGATTGTGCCACTGCACTCCAACCTCGGCCACAGAGCAAGACTCCGTCTCAAAACAACAACAACAACAACAAACTCTCTTTTGGGCCATAGAACACCCTCCTCTTCATGCTTCTCCAAGCCCAAGAGCCTAAGAGCCTCAGACGCTAAGAGCAATGCGAAATTTGGGGGACTGGAGAGAGAAAGGGGAATTCACTGGCTGGCCCTACACAAGATTTCCTGGGCTTTCCTTATCTCTTATCACTCTTTTTGCTCTGTTCTTTGCAGTAGTATGTCCCATGAACACTTGTTTTGACCTCACCATGTCTTCTCTCAGTTCACAGGCGCTTACTCACGAAGTCAGGACGTTGCTGGCCTTTGGCTTAACTTCCAGATGCTCAGTTGGTTTGGGGCAGGACTGAAGGGCAGCTGCGAAGACCTTGGTTACCTTCTAACCTGAGGGTGGAGAGTGGCAGGAAGCAAGCATGTTTGCTGTGTCCTTAGGAAAGGCTGGTGAGCCAGAGGGACTGATCAGGCCCTATACACTCTCTACTCATTAAAAGGTCCTGAGCCACAAAGTGCTTCCCATTTTGAAATTTCTGTCCTCACAGATTCTCTTTTACAGAATTTTTTTTTTTTTTAGAATGAAAGAGAAAGAAAGAGGAAGAGATTTTAGAAAAAGAGAGAAAAGGAGAAAGAAACAGCAAAAGAAAGAAAAAAAAGAATGAAAGAGAGAAAGAAAGAGGAAGAGATTTTAGAAAAAGAGAGAAAAGGAGAAAGAAACAGCAAAAGAAAGAAAAAAAAGAATGAAAGAGAGAAAGAAAGAGGAAGAGAAAGAGGGAGAGAGAATGGGATTCTTGTTTTATTGCCCAGGCTAGAATACAGTCTAAAAATGGGTATTAAAAACCTCTTTT
>PVKP010040256.1:0-19606 GCA_004027715.1 Plecturocebus donacophilus
AAACCTGATTAATAAACTATCAAAAACTCCATACAGATCAATGTTAATGATGTATGTTAACATAAAAATATTAAATAAAAGTCCGGGTGTGGTGGCTCACAACTGTAATCCCAGCTCTGGGAGGCTGAGGTGGGCAGATCACCTGAGATCAGGAGTTCGAGACCACCCTGGCTAACATGATGAAACCCCATCTCTACTAAAAATACAAAAATTAGCTGGGCATGGTGGCATGCACCTGTAATTCCAGCAACTCGGGAGGCTGAGACAGAAGAATAGTGCTTGTTTTCCTCTTGTCGTTTAACTTATGATATAGAAAGAACATGCTGGCCAGGCACAGTAGCTCACACCTATAATCTCAGCACTTTGGGAGGCCAAGGCGGGCAGATCACTGGAGGTCAGGAGTTCAAGAACAGCCTGGCCAACATGGTGAAACCTGTCTCTACTAAAAATACAAAAATTAGCTGGGTGTGGTCGTGGGTGCCTATAATCGCAGCTACCTGGGAAGCAGAGGCAGGAGAATTGCTTGAACCCAGAAAGCAGAGGTTGCAGTGAGCTGAGGTCATGCCATTGCACTCCAGCCTGGGCAACAAGAGTGAGACTCCGTCTCAAAAGAAAAAAAAAGAACATGTTTTCCATGCCTTGGAAAATTGTCATACACCTTTCTAAGTTTTCAACATCTTATCTTTTGTACTTCCAATGTTGTGAAATAGCTCCAAGTTCTTTTAAACTTTTTGCCAGCGGCATTTCTTCTAGGACATCTTTTATCCTTTTTGTGACCACTGGCTGCCTTAATAATTGTCCTTGATCCTTGTTAGTATAGTGGTTAGTTAAAAAAATAAAATCAGCTGGGTGCAGTGGCCTATGCCGATAGTCTCAACAGTTTGGGAGGCCAACAGTTTGGGAGGCCAAGGTGGGAAGATCGCAGGAGTTCAAGACCAGCCTGGGCAATAGAGCAAGACCCCATCTCTTAAAAAGTTTAAAAACCTAGCTGGGTGTGGTGGCACATGCCTATCATCTCAGCTACTTGGGAGGCTGAGGCAGGAGGTTTGTTTGAGCTCAGGAGTCGGAGGCTGCAGTGAGCCATGACTATGCCACTGCAGTACAGCCTGGGCAACAGAACGAGACCCTGACTAAAATAAATAAATTAAAAAATCTTGACATCTGGGGGCAGATTTCACAGCAACATCCTCATCTGTACTTGATAGTTTCATATTAATCAACACATGCCAACTTCTGAAATGATGAAACAAACCACCCTTTACTCTTAGTAAAAGTTTCTTCTTCAGTCTCCTTGAAATTACTGTTTTCTGTCAATGTGGCAATTAACTTCAATGCGTCAGCCTGAATGCTGGCCAAACCGATGGGGATTGTTAACAAATTACAGTCTTCAGTTCAACATAGAAGTAAACATTCCATTTCAACCACGAACAACTTCTATTTACAGTGCAATTTAAACTAAAAGATGTTGAACAACCTGGGTGTGGTGGTTCATGCCTGTAATCCCAGCACATTGGGAGGCCGAGGTGGGAGGATCACTTGAGCTCAGGAGTTGGAGACCAGCCTGGGCAACAAAGAAAAAAAAATAAACTAAAAGAAAAAAATTAAAAACTAAAAAATATGTTGAAGCAAATTTATCTCATTTATTTTATTTTGTGTTGCTCTAAAGGAACACTGGAGACTGTAATTTATAAAGAAAAGAGGTTCATCTGGTCACAGTTCTGCAGTCTGTATGAGAAGCATGGCATCAGCACATGCTTCTGGTGAGACCTCGGGAAGCTTACAATCATGGCAGAAGGCAAAGGGGGAGCGGCGTATCATATGGCAAGAAAGGAAGCAAGAAAGGGGGGGAAGCTGCTACACTCTTTCAGATAACTAGATCTCATGTGAACTGACTACCACTCATGACCACAAAGAAGGCACCAAGCCATTCCTGAGGGATCCACTCCCATGACCAACACCTCCCACTAAGCCCCACCTCCAACACTGGGGAGGGCCACATTTCAACATGAGAATTGAAAGCGACAAACACCAAACCATATCATGATATTCATCAGACTTTCAATATAGTTCAAACCACAGCTTTGTATACCATTTCCAGTCTTATCCATTGTCTTTTTTTTTTTTTTTTGCTTTATTTTTATTTTTTTTAGCCATTCCCCCTTCCAAACATCCATCCCTTTTTTTTTTTTTTTTTTTTTTTCCTGAGACAGAGTTTCACTCTGTCGCCCAGGCTGGAGTGCAGTGGTGTGATCTCGGCTCACTGCAACCTCTGCCTCCCAGGTTCAAGCGATTCTCCTACCTCAGCCTCTGAGTAGTAGCTGGAATTACAGGTGCCTGCCACCACGCCTGACTAACTTTTGTGTTTTTAGTAGAGATGGGGTTTCACCATGTTGGCCAGGCTGGTCTCGAACTCCTGACCTCAAGTGATTCACTTGCCTCGGCCTCCCAAAGCGCTGGGTTTACAGGTGTGAGCCACTGTGCCTGGCCCAATTATTCAATTTTGTAAAATGTTGTATCTGTTTATCACTGAGAGACAAAGAGGCAACCCAACTCTGCACCTGACTGACGTCTGCATGAACTGAGTAACAGATGGGCACTCACCAAGCAATCACCATCAGATTTCGAAAGCAGTGATGTCCTAATCATGAGGCCCGTCTGTTATTTATGTCATGTTTTTTGGACTAAAGAGCCAGCAGCAAGATTTGCACCTTACACAATTACTCCCAGTTAAAATGCCATGGTAAATGAAGTTTGACCCATGTTGGTGGGGTGGGGGGACTGGAGTTATTTAACTAAAATGTAGTCACTGAAAAATGTGCATACAGAACTGGGCAAAGCAGACTTCCCACATATAGCACCTTAGCCTTTGTATGAGTTAGGAAACAATGGACTATTTTTCCTTCTACATTCACACTCAACACAGAATGCTTCTAATCACCAAAATGTGTGGGTGATCAAACCCACACACCAAACAATTCTCTAGTGGACACTAACTCGGTGTCTTATAATTTAATTCAATTCTGACATCATCATCATCTACCTGGAGTTAGAGTCAGAACCCACAGGGTAAGGGGCTCAGTCCCACAAGACTGCCCACACTTCAGAGGCCAATCACCAGCCCCAGGCTGTGACCTGTGCTTCTGTGCAGTGAGCTATAAACGGGGCTCCCACAACCCCATCCTAGGGTTTGATCACTTCTAGGGCAGCTCATAGAACTCAGGGAAACTTTACTCATGTTTACCCATTTATTCTAAAGAATATTACACAGGATACAGACGAAATTGATGCACAGGTCAGGGCACGTTGGAAGAGCTGCCGAGTTTCCCCGCCCTTTCTGGGATGTGCCACTGTTCAGGTACCTTCATGTGTTTAGCAGCCCAGTAGCTCTCCAAACTCTGTAGTTAAAGGATTTTTATGGAGGCTTCATCACCCAGGCACGGCTGATTACTAACTCAATCTCCAACCTCTCTCCCCTTCCTGGAGGATGGCGGTTGAGACTGAATGGTCCAAGCTTCTCATTATGGCTTGATCTTTCTGGTGACCAGGCCCCATCCAGGAAGCACCAAGAGGAACTTGTTAGCAGTTCATGTTTGTACTCCTAGAAGTACTTTCAAGAAGTATAAAAATGAATACACAGATATTTAAATGTTAAATATTTGGGTTTGTGGTCAGTCAAGTTTCTACATAAGAATGAGGTGCAGAGTCGTGAACCAACTTTAAATAACATGATCATTCTCATCTGATGTAATGTTGCCTATTCTAAAAGGTGTTTATATGAAACCTTAAATACTTCTATTTGGTGAGAATTAGGCAATGAACAGAGAATCACATTTAATGTAGTCATAGAAAATTTTTCTGTATCCACTATGTAACTATTAATTTCCAGATTAGTTTTGCATAATAGAGATTCCTTTCTGTCACTAAGTGGAAAATAAAAGATTTAAAAGTCAGAAAATCATGTCTTGGACTCTGAAAGATATCAACAAAGGATATTTTTCAGTTGACTATGTTGATTTGGAAGTCAACTTCTTATAACATTGAGACAATATATCAAGGCTGAGAATTCTGTCTGATACTTCTGTAGTATGATTTGCTACTAGAATTATGAAAATTCATTCTTCCTAATAAATAGATTTTAGAGGAAAATAGATGCTCCTATAACTCAGGAGATTCTAAAGGATTAGATGGGACAGAAACCAAGTATATATTTCTTATTATATCCAAACATCACACATTTAGCCAGCATCTTACTTAAAAGGGAAATACTAAAAGCATTTTTCACTTCGATCAGGAACAAGGCAAAAATGCTCACCATCTTTGCTACTATTCAACATTGTCTAGAGGTATTACCCATTGCAATTCAGTGTGATAAATCAATTCAAAGCAAAGATTGATAAAGAGGAAGTAAAATTATCTCTATTTGCCAACAATGCTGGAAAAACTCAATTCAAGAATAAAATCAACTAAAAAGCCCAGTAAAGTAATAGCATATAAAGCTAACAGACAACAAGCCATAGCTTTCATACAAACAAACAGTAATTAGAGCGCATAATGATAAAACTTCTTTAAATAGTATTGAAGAAGATTGAACACTTAGAAATAAAAGTATCAGAAAATGTGCAAAACTTCTATGAGGAAATTTTTAAATACTCCTGAAAGTCACAAAGATAGACTTACATAAACAGGTAGGACAACTCAACATTATAAAGATGTTGGCTTTCCTTTAGTTACTTTATAGATTTAATGCAATCTCAATAAAAATACCAATAAGTTTTACATGCATTACATAAATTGATAACTAATATTTACATAGAAAAACCTGCAAGAATAGCCAGAAAAATAACAAAAAAAGGAATAACTATGATGAAGACTAGCTCTGTCAGACATTAAAACAAAATATATTCACTAAATTTCTGACTGCCTTAAAAAAAAAATAGGTCAGATGCAGTGGCTGACACCTGTAATCCCAGCACTTTGGGAGGCTGAGATGGGAGGATCGCTTGAGACAAAGAGGTTGAGATCAGCTCAGGCAACAAAGCCAAGTCTCGTCTCTACAAAATATTAGAAAATTATTTGGGCCTGGTGGCACATGCCTGTAGTCCTAGCTACTTGGGAGGCTCAGGCAGGAGGATTGCTTCAGCCCAGGAGTTCAAAGTTGCAGTGAGCTAAAATGACACGAGTGCAATTCAGCCTAAGCAATAGAGTAAGACTTCATGTTAAAAAATAAAAAAATCCTCTAGGGGCAGTGTTGCACACCTGTAGTCCCAGCACTTAGGGAGGCTGAGGATGGCGGATCACTTGAGCCCAGAAGTTTCAGACCAGCCTGGGCAACACGGTGAAACACCTTCTCTACAAAAAGTACAAAAATTACCCGAGCGTTGTGGTGCCTGCCTGTGGTCCCAGCTACTCAGGAGGCTGAGGTGGGAGCACTACTTGAGCCTAGGAGGCAGAAGTTGCAGTGAGACGAGATTGCACCACTGCACTCCAGCCTGCGTGACAGAGGGAGACCCTGACTCAAAAAAAAAAAAAAAAAAAATCCAGGGACAAGAAAAGAAAAGAATGATAGCTTGATTACATTTTTTTTAATTGCCTGGCAAAAATCACCATAAACAAAGTAAAAAGACAACAGAAAACCTGCTAGAACTAATTAAGTCAGTTCAGCAAAGTTGCAGATGAAGAGTAAAAATATTAGTATATATTTTTACTAATATATACTAATATATTATATATATACTCATATTTTAGTATTTTTTTGAGTTGGGGGTACAGAGTCTCGCTCTGTAGCCCAGGCTGGAGTGCAGTGGCGGGATCTCGGCTCACTGCAACCGCCACCTCTCAGGTCCTGGTTCAAGCAATTCTCCTGCCTCAGCCTCCTGAGTAGCTGGGCTTACAGGCATGTGCCACCATGCCCAGATAATTTTTGTATTTTTAGTACAGACGGTGTTTTACCGTGTTGGCCAGGCTGGTCTTGAACTCCTGACCTCATGATTCACCTGCCTCGGCTTCCCAAAGTGCTGGGAGTAGAGGCGTGAGCCACCACGCCCGGCCTTTTGCTGAAAATTATAAAGTGCTAATGAAAGAAATAAAAGACCTAAATAAAGGGAGAGGCATATTTTGTTCATGTATTTAAATATGTAACATAGCAAACATCAATTATCCCTAAATTGATTTATAGGGTTTTTTTGTTTTGTTTTAGAGCTGGGGTCTTGCTCTGTTGCCAGGCTGGAGTGCAGTGGTGCAATCCTGGCTCACTGCAGCCTCAAGCTCCTGGACTCAGGCTGATCTGTAGCTATAATGCAATTCCTGTTAAAATTCCAGGATGGAATTTTGCTGACACAGACAGTTTGTTCTGTGATTTATGTGGAAAGGCATAGGCTCTGAAATAGTTAAAACTGAAAAAGAATAATAAAGTGGGAAAAATCACTCTACCTAATTTCAAGATCACTGTTAGCTATACTAATGAAAACATTATAGTACTGGTGGAGAGACAGACACACAGATCAGTGGAACAGAATAAAGAACCCAGAAAAAGACCTAAATAAATATATTCAACTGGTTTTTGACAAAGGCCCCAAAGCAGGTGGAGGATCAGTGTTTTCAACATATGGTACTTGAGCAACTGGACAGACCCAGGTAAACAATGAAGTGTGGCCTGAAGTGTGGCCTAGGTTTCACAGCTGATACAAAATTGACTCAAAACGGATCATCACGCCAGGGGCGGTGGTTCACACCGGCAATCCCAGCACTTTGGGAGGGCGAGTTGGGTGGATCACCTGAGGTCAGGAGTTTGAGACCAGCCTGGCCAACATGGTGAAGCCCCATCTCTACTAAAAATACAAAAATTAGCCAGGCATGGTGGAAACAACCTGTTTTAGTATACTTGTGCTGCTATAACAAAATACTACAGACTGGGTGATTTACAAACAATAAAATATTATTTCTCACAGTTCTGGAAGCTGGGACATCCAAGATGAGGTCTCCAGCAGGCTTGGTGTCTGGGAAGTGTTCGGTCTCTGCTTCCGAGATGGCACCTTATTGTAGTGTCCTCAGTGGTCACTCATGGCCTAATCAGCTCACAAAGATCCTCCCTCTCAATACTACTGCATTGCGGATTAAGTTTCAACATGAAGTTTGGAGGGGACACAAATATTCAAACCACAGCACAAACCAATATACACCAATGGGTAAATGGAGAAACAACATGTAGTTTAGCCATACTATGTCATATTATTCACCCACGAAAAGGAATGAAATACTGATACATACAGCATCACAGTTGAACCTTAAAAATACTATGCTAAGTGAAAGAAGAAGCCAGACCCAAAAAGCCACACACTATATGGTTCAATTTATATGAAATGTCCAAAATAGGCAAATTCATCAAGAAAGAAAGTAAATTAGTGGTGCCAGAGCCTGAGAAAAATGAGGAATAGAAGTGACAGATACAGCGTTTCCTTTGGGGGTAGTGAAAATATTTTGGAATTAGATAGCTGTGATGATTCCAGAGTCTTATAAATATATGAAGATGACTAAATTTTACACTTTAAAGGGATTTTTCTTTTTGAGATGGGGTCTTGCTATGTTGCCAAGGCTGATCTTGAACTCCTGCGGAAAAGTGATCCTTCCACCTGAGTCTCCTGAGTAGCTGAGACTATGGATGCATGCCACCATGCCCAGCTAAAAGGGAGAATTTTATGGTAGGTGAAATAAATATTGACATAAAATTCTTTAAAATGATGAATGTACAAAAGCAGCAAAATTGAAAGACATCTCAATGGCCAAATCTGGAACAAACTGAGCAACAAAATAAATAATGAGAGTAATAAATTAAAATTTTTTTAAATTTTGAGGTAGGGTTTCACTCTATGACCCAAAGTGGAGTACAGTGGCATGATCAGGGCTCACTGCAGCCTCAACCTCCTAGGCTCAAGTGATCCTCCCACCTCAATCTCCTGAGTAGCTGGGACTACAGGCTTGCACCACCACGCCTGGCTAGTTTTTTGTAGTTTTAGTAGAGATAGGGTCTCAGCATTTTTCCCAGGCTCATCTCAAACTTCTGGACTCAAGTGATCTGCCCGCCTCAAAGTGCTGGGATTACAGGTGTGAGCCACCATGCCTGGCCTAAATTAAAATTTTTTTTTTTTTTTTTTTTTTAAAGACAGGGTTTCACCATGTTGGTCAGGCTAGTCTTGAACTCCGGACCTTAGGTGATCCGCCCGCCTTGGCCTCCAAAGTGCTTGGATTACAGGTGTGAGGCACCACGCCCGGCCATTAAAATCTTTAGAGTAAATATCCATAAGCCCATGTTGATGTAAATAAATAGTTGAATAAATAAATTAGGGAGAAAGAACAGCCCTAGAGTGCAAATTTTAAAATGTATAGCCCGGGCAATATAATAAGACCTCATCTCTACAAAAAAATTTTTAAATTAGCTGGGCGTGATAGCGTGTGCCTGTAATTCTAGCTACTTAGGAGGCTGAGGCAGGAAGATTGCTTAAGCCCAGAAGATCAAGGCTGCAGTGAGCCATGATTGCACTACTGTACTCCAGCTTGTGCAGCAGAGTGAAACCTTGTCTCAGAAAAGAAAAGAAATGCAGAAAGAATGATGGAAATAGAAAATCACCATTAGGCAAACACCATAATAATAATTGTTTCGGACAAGAATCATGAATCAATGCTCAAATACGTGAGCAAAAGCATGATGAGGAACAGATTATTTGCATAGTCTCAACATAGTTCCCTAGTTTGTAACCATAAGACACTTATGGTTACAAAATAAAGACTAGTAACTTCACAGTGAATAACTCTGACAGATGACAGACACCACCTTAAGCAAGGGATCAGTGCAAACCACCAGCAGTAGGAGCAGTAATGTGCTGCATTGAGAAGGGCACAAGAGCACTTATGTGACATTCTTGCCCAAAATACATACCATCCGTCTAATTAGGAGAAAACATCAGCCAAATCCTAATGGAGAGATATTCTACAAAATAATGGCCAGTGTTCAAGTCACAGTCATCACAGAATCACAGAGAAAGTGTCACAGAGAGAAGACTAGAAGGCATGTTAACTAGATGCAATGTGAGATCATGGAGTCAATCCTGGACCAGCAGAAGGGCATTAATGGGAAAACTGGCAAAAGTCTAATAACAACTAAAGATCAGTCAGTTAGTCTTATTTTATCACTGTAGATTTCCTCATTTTGATCATTGGACTATGGATATGGAAGATTATAACATTAGTGTCATAATCCTTAGGGTGCCACTTTGCCAGCTGGAAACCTCTGTGGCCTGCAGTGCCTATACTTGGGCTTTGCACCCGCTGGGCTCATTCTGCCCACTTGGCCTGGCAGGCTGTGTTTGGCTAGTGCCAGCAGTCCAGATCCCACAGGCAAGCAAGGGGTGTGTGAGCCAGCAAGTGTGGGGTCTCCACTGCACAGAACAGTCACACTGGGGCTTCTGCAAGGCAGGCAACTCTAGGTGTCAACACAGGTGCCGGCTCCATACGAGGCTGCAGCTGGACCAGATGTACCACACACAGCTTCCACTGTGGGCACCTTCATCTGGATGAGGGGAACACAGTGGCACCTAGAAGCTTGGATGCCAGGAACCACAGAGCCCAAAAGAGGCTGTCACAGCCCTGGCTTGGGGAGCTCCTGGTCTGGGGTACTCAAAGGGCCTCAGCTCTTCTCTCTTTCTCATCTCTCACAACATGGCAAGGGGCGTGTGTAGTGGAGGTGTGTTTTAGTCCTGTTCGTGTTACACTCTTTCAGTCCTGCCATTTGGCAGGTCCTGAGTTCTTGTCTTGCAACCAGGAAGAATAAAGCACATGGACAACTGGAGGATGAGCAAAATGGAGAGGAGCTTCATCGAGCAACAGACGGCTCTCAGGAGACCCAAAGTGAGTAGCTCCTTTCTGCAGCCAGGTTGTCTCCACAAATGTCCAGCTCTCAGCAGAGAGGAGACCCCAGTAGGTAGCTCCTTTCTGCAGGCAGGTCATCCTTTCTGCAGGCAGGTCATCCTGAAGAGTCCAGGAGACCCAAAGTGTGTAGCTCCTTCCCTCTGCTGGCATTCCTGAAGTCTTTTGGAGTCTAGCTGAGTCCTGGGTGTTTATGGGCTCAGAAGGGAGGAAGTCGTGCTGATTGGTCCATGGATGGCCATGGGCAGGCCTGGAAAAAAACACCATAAATTTTCACTTCTGACTTTGGACTCTACCCAGAACTGGCAGCCCAGTCCCCAGGCTTCCCCTGACTTGAAGGTAGGGTTTCACTGGACCCACCCCTTTCCACCCAGGAGCTGGCCTGCCTCCTGCCACCATCAACATGCTGTCCACAGTGCCCAGGATGTTCTTGCTGAAGGGCCTGCAGGCCCAAACCCAGCCGGCCTTGGCCTCCCTCCCATGCTTATCAGTGCCCAAAGTCTGGAGGTGGCTGAGGCAGCAGGGGGCTGGCATGTCAGTGCCCAGGCTCAGCCACAACTTTGCTCCACCCCAGAGTGGGTGCCAGGAGCAAGGAGAGGCCAGGGAGTGGGAGCAGACACTTTTAAGCCTTTGAGGGCAAGAGGCTTCCTGGGCCTCCAAAATAACAGGGAAGCCAGAGTCTGGAGCTGTGGCTGAGTGACTGCAGTTGCACCAGGGGCTCCGGCTCCTGCTCCACTGACTCAGTAGGGGGCAAGGCTTTTGTGTATTCTCCAGCGGGAGCTGGCTCATTGGGGCTCACAGCCTTGCTGTGCATCCTCCGCTGCACCTCCTCTGCTCAGCTCCCATGCTGCAGCCTGCATCTTCACAGCTGTGGCTCCAGATGGGCCACCTCTGCCATTAGGAGAAGCCAAGTGAGGAGTATTTAAGAACTCTTTGTACTACTTTTGCAAGTTCTCTATAAGTCTAAAACTATGCCCAATAAGAGTTGAAAAAAGTAGTGAGATGGTGCTATGGTCTAAATGTTTGTCTCCCTAAAATTCATAGGTTGAAATCCCAACCCACAATGTGATGGAACTAGGAGATAGGGCCTGGGGGGAGACGATTAATCATGAGGATGGAACTGTCATGAATGAGATCAGTGCCTTTATTAAAAAGGGCCCAGAGAGCTGCCTTGCCCCTTCCACCATGTGAGGATGCAGCAAGAAGACACCATCTGTGAACCCAGAAATGGGTCCTCCCCAGATACTGAATCTGATGGTGCCTTGATCTTGAACTTCCCAGGCTTCAGAACTGTGAGAAATAAACTTCTTTTGCTTATAAACCACCCAGTGTATGGTGTTTTGTTTTAGCAGCCCAAATAGGCTAAGACAGATGGTCATTGTACATAAGTAAGAGAAGCCACTCCCACCTCTAACCCTTGATTCCTAGACTGTTGTATTATGACCAAAAGAGGGAAAACAACACCCATAGTTCATTGGTTCAGAGCACTGTATTGTGTTTACTTAGATTCTGTATTTGTCTATTTAGCATCCATTAACCTAAGGGCCAAACTCATGGCTAAAGTTGTTTCCATCTTTCCTGTGATCCAGAGCCCATACTCTGAACTACTTTCTTATCTAACCCTTACACACCAAACCAGTATTTCTCCTGTCCTGAATCAAATCAGGCCAGGTACTAGACAATGAGGGATAGCCCCTATGCCCCCACACCCACCAGTTTATTCAAATTAGCCAATTGTATGCTCTTTTTGCGGTAGGAGACCAGTAGGACCTGTTTTCTAATCACAACACTGCTGACCAAAACAGGATCTGATCTAGACAGAACAAAGTGAGGAAACTGGCAGGAACCAGCAGCTAGCAAGGAAAGTGATCCCTGGCTGCCCTCATTTTTCATTAGCGTAAGACACTCCCACAAGTACCATGACATTTTACAAATTCCATGGCAACAACTCAGAAGTTACTTCCCCTTTCCTAGAAAGTTCTGAATAACCAGCCCCTCAATTTGCATTGACTTACTCCTTAATTTGAATATAATTGAAAATGTGTTTAAGTGAATATAAACACAGTTGCCAAGAGCCCACACATTTCTTACTCTGGGTGCACTGCCAATGAGTTAGCCCTGCTCTGCAAGGAGCAGCACCATTCAGTAAAAGTTGCTGTTGTTTAACACCACTGGCTCACCCTTGAATTCTTCCCTGGGTGAAGCCAAGAACTCTCCCAAGCTCAGCCCCAATTCTGGGGCTCACCTGTTCTGTATCACATGGTGACCACAAAGACAGCAGAGATGGCAGCTGCTGGTGATTGGTGAAGTGGCAGTGAGTCAGTGGTGATGAGTGATCAGCAGAGAAGTGATGTGATAGCAGAGATGGCAGCAGTCAGTGGACAGATGGTGAGACAGTGATTGACAGTGAGACTGGTGACCAGTGATCGGCAGAGGGGTGAAACAATGAGAGACAGTGAGAAACGGCACTCAGCTAGACATCCATTGGCAAGACAGTGAGACAGGAGAGGCAGCAATCAGAGAGATGCAATGAGAATCTGCAAGACAGAAGGAATGGGAGTAAGGGAGATGGTGATTGATGCTATAGCAATAAAAGCCGCAGAGCTGTAGGACCGGCCAAAGGCTGGGCTGGGCTGAGCTCAAGCAATCCACATGCTTCAGCCTCCCAGACTGCAAAGATGACAGGCATGAGCCACCATGCCCAGCCTTTTATTTTATTTTAATTTTTGCTCTGAAACGTATGTTTCATTTGTAGTTTTTGCTTTGTTCCCTGATAAGACTGTATTTGGGCACTTGTTTAAAGCAAAACACTTGTCTTTGAGAGGTCCCCTGTTGTGTTGACCCTGGAACACCAAGTCATGTTGTTCTGTGGCCCCAACCAGGCCTCTGGGGTTCACTGTCAGCTGCTCCCTAGACACTCCGAGGGTTTTTGGCACTGGCACTCCCTCTCAGGATGGTGAGATGAGGCCCACTCTCGGAGAATCTTGGTTTTGCCTTTTCTTGTTTTCTGCCTTAAAGTTATTATTTTCTGTAAGAGCACTTTCTTTTCTTATTGTCACTTCATTTACACTTTCCTTCTACATTTTGCTTGATAAAAATACTTTTCTTGTCATACATCATCCACTGGAAAGCGCCTATTCCACTTTCATAATGCCTTGCTTACACTTCTGCAGGAAGTGAGAATGTAAAAGGGAAAAATAATGAGAGCCCAGTTGCTTTCCCTCTCACTAGACTTAGAAAAACTTCTGGCTCACCCCTGCAATTCCAGCACTTTGGGAGGCTGAGGCGGGTGGATCACTTGAGGTCAGGAGTTGGAGACCAGCCTGACCAACATGGTGAAATGCTGTCTCTAGTAAGAAAACGACACAAAATAGCTGGACATGATGGTGTATGCCCGTAATCCCAGCTGCTCAAGAGGGTGAGGCAGGAAATTGCTTGAACCCAGGAAACGGAGGTTGCAGTGAGCCAAGATTATGCCACTGCACTCTAGCCTGGGCAACAAGAGAGAAACTTCATCTAAAAAAAAAATTAAATTAAAATTAAAAAGAAAGACTTCTATGTCTAGTATAAATTCTTGTTAGACATGGAAACAATGATGAGCATCCCAGAATACTCACCACTAGGGTGTCTTTCAGGCTGTTGGAGCAAGTTGAAATTCAACTTAAAGAAAAAGAAACTCATTTACTATTGCAGTACCTCTTGGGTCCAAAACAAATTAGAAAACCAAGAGATTTGGCCTAATATATAGATTTGGTTCTATATATTGCAATGCTATTTTACAATTGGGTTTATTCTGTAGAAAAGAAGGAAAATGGGAGGAGGTCTCTTATGTACAGGCTTTGATGGCCCTTTACTGGCTCATGTTACTTCCAGAAACCAGGAAGCCATGCCTAAGGGTTACCCTCCTAGCTGCTCCCCCTAGAAAGCCTACATCCTTCCTGGAGTCTCCTCAGTCCCCCAGTTCTGAGGCAGTCCACCCCAAGGTCATCAGCCAGCCTTAACCAGCTAGCCCCAGTCTATACTCCTCACTTCCCAAGGTAGTAAGCTTACCCAGTACCACCAAGAGTGGGTCCCCATATCAATCTCTAAAATAAAACTTGTGTCCATTGTAGGAGGTAGCTGATGGAAATGGGGTAATACCTAGAATACATGTGTCATTTTCTATGTCAGATTTGGGTTTATGCAAAAAAATCTGGCCAGTTTTCAGAGAATCTAGAAAATTTTATGGAAGAATTTGTTGTTAACAACATTTTTTAATTTAACTTGCCATGACTTGCAAGTATTGTTGTCTCCTTGCTGTGCCATGGGGAAAAATGGTGGACAAAAAAGTATGCAGTTAAGCCAACCAATTATGGCAAAGTTAGAAAAGTAACTCAGGGAAAAGATGAAAAACCCATTCTGTTTCAGGGCTGTTTTGTTGAGGCACTCAGGAAATACACTAATGCAGACCCAGACTCCCCAGTAGGGCAAACTCTCCCGGGTATGCATTTTATTACTCAACTTGCCCCTGAAATTAGGAGGAAGTTACAAAAAGCAGCAATAGAACCTCAAACCTCTAGGAGCCAATATGTAAACTTGGCCTTTAAAATTTACAATAATAGGGACAGGGCAAAAGAGTTGAAAAAAAAAAAGACAAAAGAAACAGCTCCAGCCTGAGCAACATGATGAAATTCTGTCTCTACTAAAAATATGAAAAATTAGTTCTGCATGGTGGTATGTGCCTGTGGTCCCAGCTCTTCAGGAGGCTGAGGTGGGGAGAATCACCTGAGCCCAGGAGGCGAGGCTGCAGTAAGCTGAGATCATGCCACTGCAGCTCCAGCCTGGGCGACTAAAGTGACACCCTGTCTCAAAAAAGAAAAGAAATAGCCAAAAAGTGCAATTGCTAATTGTTACTTTAAGCCCCCTGCCACCTTACAATTACCAATCCGGAAAAGTGTCACAAGATCAGCAACTCACTGGCTTCTGGTCTAGAATCAGTGTGCCTACCATAAGCAAAGAATCAGTGTGCCTACCATAAGCAAAAGGACCATTTATGATGAGAATGTCCTAACCATCCCCAACAAATGAGGGAAAAAGCTCCCTGTCAATCTTAGAACTAACCTTCTTCCATATGTCCCAATGAGCCACCTTGCTCAAGTAAAATTACTCAGTCTCCTGGACCCATGACCCAACAGACAGCTTTTTGCAGTGGCAGACAAGTGGCCACCCAAATATTTTTCTTTGGTGGCTCAAGGACTCTGAGCCACCAGAGCAACATGGTTTACCTCCTCCCTTCCTTATTTGATTTGATCCCCTTTCCTGCCTCTTTCTGTCTTCCCTACATATCTGGGCAAACAAAATTTGTTGAGGTAGACAGGTCCCAATTTTATAAGTAATTTGGATCCACCTGTCTTGCGTAGGTCACTTCATTTGTGTGATGTGTGTTGTGTTTAGCATGCTATCAAATTGGCTTACAAATAAAAGAGAACTCATAAATTAAAAAATAAGACTAATTACTTTGAAGGGAATTTTATGTCTTCTAAAATTTAACTTTAAGATTTTTACCTAGATAAACCTCTGATGTTAGCTTTTAGAATGGTTAGGATGGCTTTAAAACAGTGAGCTTTTGTACAGTTGAAAATCTTAAAGTTGTAAAATGGTTCTTATCTATAGAATGCCAATGTCTGAAGGGCAGTTCAGAATTTCTTGCTCTTTAGATTATATAAAATGTGCCAAAGAAAGTGTGTTCTTTATTGGGAAAAAGAATAATTTGTGTCTAATTTGGAAGTTATTAAAAGGGAGGTTCAAAATATGAAGGAACCAGTAAGTAGAAAAGAGAGATTTGAGGCCGGGCACAGTAGCTCACACCTATAGTCTCGGCACTTTGGGAGGCTGAGGTGGGCAGATCAAGAGGTTAGGAGTTCAAGACCAGCCTTGCCAATATGGTGAAACCCCATCTCTACTAAAAATACAAAAATTAGCCTGGCATGGTGGCATGTGCCTGTGGTCCCAGCTACTCAGGAGGCTGAATCAGGAGAATCACTTGTATCTAGGAGGTGGAGGTTGCAGTGAGCTGAGATTGGGCCACTGCACTCCAGGCTGGGTGACAAAGTGAGGCTCTGTCTAAAAAAAAAAAAAAAAAGGAAAGAAAAGAGATATGAAGAATGTGATGGATAGATGTATTTTTTTTGTTTGCAAGGAAGGATACAAAGAAAGAGTGATTTTATATGAGGAGGGATTTTGTGTAGTAAATTCTTATCCTATACTAAAATGATTAGTTATTTAAGGAAGGGGTAGTATAAGACAGGTTAGAAAGTCCAAGCATGTTGCAGATGGTCTGTGTGAGCCATGATAGGGTTTGTGAAGGAGAATTTTGTGTATGATTAAGCTGACTATGACTGAAAGAGAACTGTTTGTGGTAGACTTTCTAGAGAATGGTCTATATATTGGAAACAGGTTTTCTTAAGGTGTTGATATGTTAAATTACTGGAAATTTTGCTTTTAGTGCTCTAGCTGGTTTCTTTTAAAATGTCTTAGATTCATGTCTCAGAGGTTCAACTTTTGTTGTGTCTCACTGCTTTCAGCTCTTTCTCCCTTTAAAAATGCATGATTGGGAGAATATAGAATAGAAAAGCAGACTTCCGTATTAAAAAAAAAAAGGCCTGAGATGATGGTTCTCTCCTTCAACCTTTTTATCAGCTATTGTGACTTTTTTTCCTTTGGTTCTGACTGTTGTTGTGCCCTGGTGCTGAATTCTTATGTGCATTTTAACACAATGTTTTTAATTGGAAAAAATTTAAAAATTTAAATTAGAAAAATTTAAAAATCTATGTCTAGGCACATTAATATTCAAACATCAGAAAACCAAAGACAAAGAGAAATTCTTCACAGAAACCACAGGGAGAAAATGCCTTACTTACAGAAGAAAAAGTATAAGAATTACATCAGACTTTTCATCAGAAGCCATGCAAGCACAAAAACAGTGTTGAAAGAAATTTAAGAGGGCACACACACACACACAAATGGAAAGACATCCTATGTTCACGGATTGGAAGAATTAATATTGTGAAAATGACCATACTATCCAAAGCAATCTACAGATTCAATATAATCCCTATCAAAATACCAATTATATTCTTCACAGAAATAGAAAAACAAACCTAAACTTTATATGGAACCACAAAAGACCCCCAATAGCCAAAGCAACCATGAGCAAAAGAAACAAAGCTGGAGGCAGCACACTATCTGATTTTATTATTGATAGGGACAGGAGGCATGGAAATTCTGAGAAGACAACGGCGGGTCCCCAGTAAGGGCCCCACCCTCAAGCCAAAAAGCCTAATACCATAGCCCAAAGTGAGAAAATACATCCCTATTTTCCCACTCAAATGTTGTCTTTTCCAAAACCAGCCATGGCCTTCCCATCCCCCATTCTGTGCCCATAAAAACCCCAGACTCAGCTGGCAACATCAGAGACTACATTTGGACATTGGAGAGAAGTAGCTTGACTTCAGAGGGTCAGCTCGATGGTGTAGCTTCAGAGAGGAGACCAGCCGGGGACAGACAGACTCCAGGGGAAGGTTAACCTTCCTGCTCCATCCCTTTTCAGCTCCCTTTTCCCGCTGAGAGCCACTTTTATCAGCAACAAAATCCCCTGCATTTACCACCTCCAATTTGTTTATGCTACCTCATTCCTCCTGGACAGTGGACAAGAACTCAGGCACTGAGAATGTGGGTGCAAAAGGCTGTCACAATGACCCTCCATTGAGCTGTTAACACTTAAGCTGTCTGTGAACAGCAAAGCTATAAAGGGCACTATAACACTCCTTCTGGGGCTTCAAGGGTCTCAGGCACTGCCCCTAGATACTGCTGCAGGGCCCACATGAAGTGTTGCTCCTGCTGGCACTCAAAAGCACTCGCCCTGGCTCCTGCACCCACTCACCTGCACTCGCCTCCCATGAGGGGTGGAATGTAGCAGAACTGAGTGAATTGAGTCTGCCCTTGCCAGCACTGAAGCAGCCAGCTAGTTCTAGCACCCATGCACTCCAGTTCCCACCTGCAAAGGGGTCAGGAGAATATCCTGCTTCATTATTATTATTATTATTATTTTAAGATTGGGTCTCACTCTGTCACCCAGGCTGAAGTGCATTGGTATGATTATGGCTTATTGCAGCCTCAAACTCCTGGACTCAAGCAATCCTCCCACCTCAGCCTCCCAAGTAGCTGGAACTAATAGCACCACCATGCCCAGATAATTTTTTCTTTTCATGGAGATGGGGTCTTGCTTTGTTGCCCAGGGTGGTCGTGAACTCCTGGCTTCAAGTGATCCTTCCACCTTGATCTTCCAAAGTTCTGGGATTACAGGTGTGAGTCACTATGCCTGGCTGCTGACTTCAAAATATACTACAAAGTGGCTGGGGACAGTGGCTCATACCTGTAATTTCAACACTTTGGGAGGCCAAGGCGAGTGGATCATATAAGGTCAGGAGTTGGAGACCAGCCTGGCCAATATGGTAAAACCCCGCTTCTACTAAAAATACAAAATTAGCCAGGTGTGGTGGCACACGCCTGTAATCTCAGCTACTTGGGAGGCTTAGACAGGAGAACCTGGGAGGCAGAGGCTGCAGTGAGCTAAGATTGCACCACTGAACCGTGATTACATCTCAAAAACAAAACAAAACAAAACCCAAAATGTACTACAAAGCTATAGTAATCAAAAGAGAAGGGTACTGGTATAAGTACAGACATATAGACCAATGGAACAGAATAGAGAACCCAGAAATAAAATCCAAGTATTTACACCCACATTATTTTTTCTTTTTCTTTTCTTTTTTTTTTTTCAGATGCAGTCTCGCTGTGTCACCAAACTGGAGTGCAGTGGTGCGATCTTGGCTCACTGCAACCTCTGCCTCCCAGGTTCAAGTGATTTTCCTGTCTCAGCCTCCCTAGTAGCTGGGACTACAGGCATGCACCACCATGCCCAGCTAATTTTTATATTTTTAGTAGAGACGGGGTTTCACCATGTTGGTCAAGTTGGTCTCGATCTCTTGACCTCGTGATTCGCCCACCTCTGCCTCCCAAAGTGCTGGGATTACAGGCATGAGCCACCATGCCCGGCCACAGCCACATGATTTTCAACAAAGGTGCCAAGAACATACAGTAGGAAAAGGACACCCTTTTCAATGGGAAAATAACCATTTTGGATATTCATATGCAGAATTAATCCAGACCTCTATTTTATATAGTGAGAGATCTCTGTCTCTCACTATATAAAAAAAATTAACTCAATGAATTAAGCACTTAGATATAAGACTCAAAACTATAGAACTAGTTCAAGAAAATATAGAGTAATGCTTCAAGATATTGGTTTAGGAAAAGATTTTGTGTGTAAAACTCCAAAAGCACAGCAAAGGGCCAGGCGTGGCGGCTCACACCTGTAATCCCAGCACTTTGGCAGGTGGATCACTTGAGGTCAGGAGTTTGAGGCCAGCCTGGCCAACATGGCAAGATCTTCTCTCTACCAAAAATACAAAAATTAGCTGGGCATGGTGGCATGTACCTGTGATCCCAGCTACTCAGGAGGCTGAGGTGGGAGAATCACTTGAACCCAGGAGGCAGAGGTTGTAGCCAGCCAAGATTGCACCACTGCACTCCAGCCCAGGTAACAGAGCGAGAGTCTACTCTGTCTCAAAAAAAAAAAAAAAAAAAA
>PVKP010040257.1:0-19594 GCA_004027715.1 Plecturocebus donacophilus
GGGAGAGGAGTCGCGGGGGAGGAAAGAGGGGTCATGGGAGACTGGAGGGCGGTGGGGGGACAGGTCGGGGATCCTGAGAGACGGCACAGGGGTCGTGGGGGACAGGGCAGGGTCGTGGGGGGGGAATGGGATAGGGGTTGTGGGAGAGGGAGTGGGGTGGGGGAGGATGGGGTGGGGTCCCGAGGAACAGAAGTTGGGGAAGCCGGAGCAGGCCGGAGGAATCTCAATACAAAAGAGCCTGGCAGGGCATGGTGGCTCACGCCTGTAATCCCAGCACTTTGGGAGTCCAAGGCGGGCAGATCAGGAGTTTGGGACCAGCCTGACCAACATGGTGAAACCCTGTCTCTACTAAAAATACAAAAATTAGCTGGGTGTGGTGGTGGCGCCTGTAGTCCCAGCTACTCAGGAGGCTGAGGCAGGGGAATTGCTTGAATCTGGAAGGTGGAGGTCGCAGTGAGCTGAGATCGTGCCACTGCACTCCAGCCTGAGCAACAGAGTAAGACTCTGTCTCAAAAAATAAAAGTAAAAATAATAATGAACCTGGGTTTCCCCGTGGTCCCCTCTCCAGGCCTGGAGACCCTGGTCCTTCTGCATGGCTGGAGCTGGCTCCTAGGGCTCCCTTCCGGGTCTGGGGCAGACGTGGTGGGTGGGCTGGATGGAAGGTTGATCCAGTCCCTGTAGAGCCTTAGTTTTTTGGGGGGCTCTGGGATTGGAGCTTTGCAGCTCTGGACCCCCCTTTCCAGGGCAGCTGAGTCTAGCATATGGGTTCAAGGTACTTAACCTATTGTTCATAGTTTGTTATTAGAGATACACATTTTTGTAATTTTAATAACAATTACACAAAACATCTTACACAAATGTTCATAGCAACATTATTCACGATAGCAGAAAAGTAAAAGCCATCAGTGTCCATCCATTGCCGAGTAGAGTGTGCTATATCCTCGCATGGACATATAATGAGGGAATGTTACTCAGCCACAAAAGGAATGCAGCAGTGACACAGGCCACAACATGGACGAACCTCAGAGGTGTGCAGGGTGAGCCACGCCAGACACGAAAGGCCACAAGTGTGCAGTATATTATCCCACGTATAAGAAACGTCCAGGCCAGGCGCTGCAAAGCCACAGAGACCAAAAGCAGTTCAGTGTTTATCGGGGGCAGGGGGCAGGAAAGAGTAGGGTGTAATGGGTTTCTCTTGAGGGCAGTGAAAAGCTCTAAAATTAAAGCTGGGCGTGGTGGTGCACACCTGCCATTCCAGTGAGGTAGGGATCACTGCTGTGAAAGGCCACTGCACTGCAGCAGCCTGGGCAAAATAGCAAGACCCTGTCTATGAAAAATAACAAAATAGAGGCCAGGTGTGGTAGCTCATGTCTGTAAGTCTAGCGCTTTGGGAGGCCAGGTGTTCAAGACTAGCCTGGGAAACATAGGTGTCTCTACAGCAAGCCAACAAGGAGCATAGCTCTGAGGTAGAGCATTTGACTGCAACAGCCAGAATTCTGGCTGTTGCAGTCAAATGCTCTAAAATTAGATAGTGGAGATGGTTTACAGCCTTATGAATATAACAGAATCACTCCATTACACACTTAAAAGTTTATATAGGTTTTGTAGAATGTAAGTGGAGTGGTTGGGTTTCCCAGGGTGTGTGTCCTGCTGAGTGATGGGGCTCAGGTCTCCACACACTTGCTGTCCTAGCAGGACCCTGCTGGGGTCAAGTATGCTCTTCGTCTTGTGTGTGGCCGGGTGTCTGTGTGTCTGTTGCTGTTCCCAAGGATGTGCAAAGTGATGACCATATCAGCTGGGGAGAGGGGTGCACCGTACTTGTCCTCAGCCCCCGCTTTCTCTGACTCTGTGCCTGGGCAGCCTGCTGGGCAGAGTTCAACCCCTCACTCAGGTCACTCTAGGAACAAGCTGGGTCCTGGGCGTGGAAGGTGGGAGGGGAGCTGTGGCCAGTGCCAGGCACGGCTGCTAGAACTTCCCGCCAGGAGTTAAGGCCTGACTCAGCAGGAGGAGGGGTGGAGACTTCCCTCGGACCCTCAGGGAAGAAGACAGATGGGGCCAGCAGGGGGAGGGGTGTGCAGCTGGTGCCAGGGCTGGAGCACCCAGGCCCTGGGGCGGTGGTCCTGCCTAGGAGGGCTGTTCAGCCCTTGGCGGGTAGAGGGGAGATTCCTGGGCTGGCCCTGGAAGAGGCTCCTATAAGGAGACCCTGCCCACCGCTGCTGAGGAGCTGCCATTGGAACCAGGTGCCCTCAGTGGAAGCCCCTTTCATGTCCCCTTCTGATCCTTCTTCTGGGCATTTCTAGCTCTGGGCTGGGACGTGCTTCAGCTTGGGCCCTCCACTGGCCCCCAACCCTGGCACTTGGAGCAGGGGCTTCTCACAAGTACCCACTCTGTCTCCTCCTCACACGGACCATGAGGCTGTGTTGCCTGCCACCCAAGGCAACTTCCAAGCTCTCCACCCCATTGGCCTGGAGGTGGGTGCAGTGGGGTTGAGGAGGCCAGAATAGGGGATGCGTGCTGGCTGAGGCTGCCACTGTGGCCTCCCCAGGCTGTCGGGCACTCTTCTGTGTTTGTGTCTGTGGGTGTTGCTGGGGTGGGCGTGGCTGGGGAGATGCCCAGCTCAACACTGAAAGCTGGCAGGGACTGGGGGCAGGTGCGGGGGCTGTTCACATGAATTTAGGCAGCAGGACAGGCTGGGTCTGCTCTTTCCTGGTTCCAGGGGGTGGGGTGGGGGAGGCGGGTAATCTCATGCCTGGGTCAGCCACTTGTGGACTCTGGCTGCTGGGTCACCCTCTGGCTGAGGTCCCCATCTGTGCTGAGACTGTTCCCATGGAAGGGGGTACGCCTTGGGGCTGCTGACCCCAAGGCTCCGGGGGTGGGCCAGGGCAGGAGTCGGGGGCCAGGAGAGCTGGGTGGTGAGCATTCATCTCCTGGTGAGAGCCCAGGAGTCTGCATTGGTGCCTCAGAGATGCCCCCGAAAGACAGCTGTGGCTGGACGGGGCCACCCTGGTGTGTGTCCCTTTGGGTCTCACCTTCTCTCCCTCCCTGCTGTGTGCTGGCAGATGTGGGCAACGGCCGTGCTGTCCTGTGGGCTGTGTCGGTGCCTGTGCCCACCTCTACCTCTGAGCCTCTCCTGCCCTCTTCAGCAAGTCTGCTTCTGTCCCCTCTGCATCCCTCTGTCCCTTTGTCTTTGAGTTCTGTGTGCTCTGCTGCCAGTGGGTTGGGGAAGGGGTCCCAGGTGCAGCCCCCTGCTGGGGGCCCATCTGAGGGGTGGTGCTCATGCTGATTAATACGGAGGTGACATGCCCTGCTCGAGGGGAGAGTCCCTGTAAAATACCCCATCCCACCCCCCCACACACACTCGGGCAGCAGGCCCACCTGTGTGCACACAAGCCCATGCCCACCCCGCCCAGGCTGGCTGCACATCCACATGACACACACGCTGCCACCCACATGAGGGCCACACAGAGTCCCACTCACACACATGCAGAATCACACAGGCATGCAACACACTCTCAGAGGCATGCGCTCCCTCTGAGGGAGGCTGAGCCGTGAGTGACTTTCCACACCAGGGTTGTCGAGGCTCAGCTCCCCACTGACTCCCCACCTACGCAGACGGGGTGCCGGGGCAGGACAGGCCCTTCCCCCGGGGGGAGACACATGCTCCTCCTCTTGGCTTATACCTGCCATGCCCTAGGGAGAGTGTGTGTTCACTTCTGGGGGTGATTGCTCCAACCTTCCCTGAACACATGGACTCGAGGTCAGGAGGACCAAGAGGTCAGCATGGAAAGAGGGTGTCCAGCCCTGGGGCTAGTATGATACGGCTCCAGAGTCAGAGGTCTTGGGATGTGAAGCCTGGGCTCCACTGCGTTGGTTGTGCACCTGGTCTCAGGGCAGAACTGGACAGGTCACACCAGGGGAGCGCTGGGGGTGTAGCATGGTGCTGCCCTCCCCGGGGTGGGTGAGAACAGCTGATGGAGACCCGTGCAATCTGTCTTCATGTGGGCTGCCAACCGCCAGTCTCCCTCAGGAAGGGTGCCATACTAGGCAGTCCTTGGGCATGGAAGGTGTAAGGTGGAGGCAAGGGTGATGAGACCCTGACCTCCAATAGGCTTGAGTTAAAATGGGGGTGGAACCGGAGGGGAGTGGAGGGCTGGGGGGAGTGTGGACCCCACCCCTGCCACCTATGCTCTGTGGGATGTGTCCTGGAAGAAGGGAGGAGTGCTATAGGGTTCAAGCTGGGAGTCAGGCTCCCTGGGGGAGATTAGGAGGGAAGGGGCATGCAGGGCTATTTGGGAGACTGCTCTTCCCTCCCTGCAAACACCATAGCTGTCAGTGTGCAGAGGAAAGGCTGGAGACTCTATTGTGGCCTCTCCACCAGGGTCTCAGCCCCTGGCTCTTCCTGTGCAAGCACACATCCCTGCTCCTCACGTTTCAAAAACCTTTGCCACAGTGATGCTCCTGATCACTGAAACTTCTTGGAAGAAAAGCTTAAGAGTTTAAAAATTAAATATATTGTATTAGGTATATTTTTTAAAAGGGCAAAGTAAAAAATATTAATATAATCTGGTTGTAGAAAATACACTGCAAGAAAAAGAATATGTGCTTCAAAAATGCAATCCTGGAAACAGGTCCTCGGCCTCCAGGAAAAGCCCCGGGACAGTGGGAACTCCAGGCACCCTCGCAGGGACCCCTGAGGACAGGTGGCCCAGAAGCCCAGGAAGGCGGCCTGGGGGTGGAACGGGCGCAAGGCCGAGCAGCCCCGGCTCCCGGGGGGGCTGTGACACGGAGCCAAACATACACGCGTGGAGAGAGCAGGGCGGGCAGCGACGCGGCCGGGTCGCTCCCGGGGGGTGCGGGAGGAAGCGCTGCGGGGACGCGCGCGCGGCGGCCTAGCCCGAGATGCACGCGCTGTAGTAGACGGCGCTGCTGGCGTCCGACAGCGCGGAGATCAGGCTGCTCTCCTCAGGGCAGGACATGGCGCGCGGGCCCAGCTTGGCCAGTGACACGTGGTACGGGAGCCCGGGCGCGTCGGGCCGAGTCCGGCTGCAGTTGAGGTACTGGTCGAACTCCGTGAGGTCCACGTCGGCCCACAGGTCGGCCGCGGGCCCCAGCGGCTCGGCACTCTCCAGCGGCAGGGCCTCGGGCGGCGGCGACAGCGGGCCGGGGAATGGGCCGGGCGCGCCCAGGGCGCCGTAGTACAGGCCCGCGAGCGGCCCCGCGGGGGGCGCGGTCCTGAGCACCTCGGCCAGGGGGGCCCCGTAGCAGCCGCCGGGGTCCCGGGACAACTCGGCGGGCGCGTAGGGCGCGCGGAAGGCCCGCAGCGCGCAGTCCTCAGGCGCCGCGGGCGGCGGGAAGAAGGCGGCCTCGCCAGGCTCCAGGCCGTCCAGGGGCGAGCGCTCGGGCGTAGGCAGCCCCAGGCCGTCGAACTCGGCGCCCAGCGCGGGCAGCTCGCGGAAGGCGTGCGCCGAGCCGGGCGCCGCGGGGAAAGGCTCCGGCGGTGGCTGCGGGGGCGCCAGTCCCGGGAGCAGGAGGCCGGGCTCCAGCCGCCGGGCCTTGCGCGCCTGCTTCTTGCGGCGCGGCCGGTACTTGTAGTTGGGGTGGTCGCGCAGGTGCTGCACGCGCAGCCGCTCGGCTTCCTCCACGAAGGGCCGCTTCTCCGCCGCGTTCAGCTCCTTCCACGCTTTGCCTGCGGGCCGAGGGCGCCAGTGAGTGCCCGGCCGTGCGGCCCCCGTCCGCCTCGGCCCCGGCTCCCCGGCCCCCTGCCCCGCCCGGCCCGAGCCCCGCGCCCGGCGCCCTCCCGCCGCTCCACCAGCCAGGGCCGCCGCCCGCCGCTCACCCAGCATCTTGCTGAGCACCGCGTTGTGCAGGTCGGGGTTCTGCTGAGCCAGCCGCTTGCGCTCGTCCTTCGCCCACACCATGAAGGCATTCATGGGCCGCCGGATGCGCGACTCGTCGGCCGCCTGGCGTTCCCCGCGTCCGGCCGGGCTGAGGCCATAGCGCCCCGGCTCGGGGCTTCCCCGCGGGCTGCGCGGCGGGCTGGGCGGCGAGGCGGGCGCGGCGGGGGCGGCGGCGAGGCCGCGCGGGTCAGCGGCGGCCCCGCACCCCGGGGCCCATGCACAGTCGCGGCGGGCGGGCGGGTCGTCCTGTGCGCCGTAGCCGGGCGGCGATCTCTGCATTCCAGCTGGGCGCGGCCTGGGCGGAACGGAGCGCGGGAGCGCGGCAGGCACTGGGGAGCCGGGCGCGAGGGCGGAGGGCGGTGGGGACGGCGGTGGCCTCGGCCGGGCGGGCGCCCAGATATAGCGGCTTGGGGCCAATCGGCGGCGGGGCGGGCGGGCCGGGGCGGGGCGGGGCCGCCCCCTCCCCAAGGGCCCCCTTTCTTCTCGGGCCGGGAGGGATTCCGCTGAGGCCTCCCCGGTGCAGAGCCCCCCGCCCCCGCCCCCCGCCACCTCTCAGAAGGAGAGACCCCCGGGTGGGAAAGGGCTGCCATGTGCGGGCCGGTGCTGTCAGAGCGCAGCTGCTACCCACCCACGGAGCTGGACCCCCGGGCAGTCACGGCGAGGGCGGCAGTGTCCCGCTCTGCGCCGTTCCCCGCAACACTCTCCCATCTGCGCGGTCCCCCGCACCCTCGCAGGAGGTTCCACTGCAGGGAGAGGGCCCTTTTTCACCGGAAAGTCCTCCTGGAGTGCAGAGCCTCTGGAGAAACCTCTGACTACCCAGGGGCATTCCTGCTCCTGTCAGCCCCAGGGACTCTGAATGCCTTCAAGGGACAAGGTGGTCTTCGTGTTTCTGTCCCCACTCTGAAACCAACTCTGGCACAAGGCAAAGCTGACACAGGCTGGGAGAGAGCAGATGGCCTGGAGGAGCCGGCAAAGGGAAGGGAGAGCTGGGATGCCAGGTCCTGGCCTCCTCCCTGCCCCTACAGGGCCCTTGGGGAGGGGCCACTGGCTCCCCTGCCCAGCCCAGGCCACCGCTGCAGCAAGAGGGTGTGAGGCTGGGCAGCAGCATGGAGCTGGGTCCTTCCTGCTGGCCCCTCCCTGGACCTTCTGACCTGGGGAGGGGGTTCCAGAGGAGCATCCAGCTTCCTGAATTTTCACTGGCCCCTTCCCACCCCATCAGGAGGGGATCTGGGCTCCAGAGCTGAGGGTCTCCCCTGGAGATCCTCCGCTCCCACTGCCGAGCATGGTCTTACTGGAGGAGGGTCGGTGTCCCCAGCAGCCCTCCAGGCAGGGTCGGAATCCCCCCACATCTCCTTGAAGCCTGGAGGCTCCTCAGTCCCCCTCACCGTGCCAGGAGCCCCATGGGTAGAGGCCACAGGTCTTGGTGACCCTGGGCCTGTGCGGCCAGAAGCTCTTGGTGCTGTCCCTGCCGGCCTCGCTAGGCCTCATCCAGCCTGTGTTATGAACGAGGTGGGCTCTGCGTGAGCCTGGCAGTGCCGCTCAGAGGCTGTTCCTCAACTGTCTCCAGGGCTGCTCCTGCTCTGAGGAGAGGCCAGCACCCCCATGGGGCACCCCCACCCGAGGTGTCCAGCCCTCCCCACAGCCCCACTGCACAGTCTGGCGTCGGGGCTCAGCAGCGACACCTGTCATCCCGGCGTGTGGGGCCGGGTCTCCCGGTCTGGCCTCCAGATCTCCCCTTGCTCCCGTTTGCCCCACTGGTCCAGCACCCCATTCACAGACACTGAACCAGTGCTGGCACATGGGGGCCCTTTGGGGCACCAGGAGCTGTGGCCTCTGGTTCTGGGGAGGCAGGCAGGGTTGTGGCCACAGGGGTGGATGGGCTCAGTCCTCTGCCGGGTGCTGCCAGTTCCCCTTCCATGTCAATGTGGGTGGGTGGACCCTTGGTCCAGTCTTAGTGTGGGTGGGCCTCCTGGCCAGCAGGCAGGAGGGTGCAAGGGGGATGGGGAGCTGTGTGAAGACCCCCAAAGGGCTACGACTTGGCAGAGACTCCCTCTACTCACAACCTTGGGGATGAAGTCTGGGGTCACCAGGGCCTAGCTCAGCCTGGGCAGCGGCTGGTCACTGGGGCCTGGGAAAGAGGTCTTCTGGGTCCTCTGCAGCAGCCTCCACACATTGGGAGGGATTTGCAGTTCCCTGGGGGTTCTGCCTGGCCCTTTTCTGCTCCTGAGAGCCCAGAGTCATTGGAGCTGCTCTAAACATAGTGGCAGGCAGTATCAAGCATGACCTCATCGCCTCCTCATCCCCCTAGTGCCCACCAGCAGCCGCCTCGCCTGGCGCCAACCATGACCCTCCCTCTTGGCTGAGCTGTGGGACTCAGGTGTCCGGCTGTCATGTCCTGTGAGCCAGGGCTGGGCGGGGAGCCTCCTGGGGTGCTCCTTTCCCTCTTTGGGGCCAGGCTACCCTACCCCTGTATACTGCGTGGCAGGGAGGAGGACAGGAGCCCTGGCCCCCTGTCCAGATGGGACAGAGTGGGGGTAGGGACCACAGTCAGGGTGTTGTGATCCTGGAGCCGCAGGGCTGGGGGGACTCGCCAGGGCTGTTCAGGGAATGGTGAGGGTGTGGCCTGCTGTGCTGAGGGAGGGGCATCTGATGTGTGTCTGTGCGTCTGTGTGTGGCCTGTGTCTGTCTGTCTGCCTGGGTGTGGTGTGAGGTGGATTCTCATGCTGGAGGCTGCCCAGGGCCTTGGGAGCCAGGCCAGCTGGACTCTCCCAGGAGGACATGAAGACCCATAGGTCTAGGACCAGGGGTCTTGCTCCGTGAAGTGTGGAGGGTCCCCAAGGCTTCTCTGGCCACTGAGCATGGGCCCTAGCCTTTTCTAAAGGAGGGCAGGCAGTTCATGCATCTCAGGACATTCCTCTGCCTCTGGAACCCCACCTCAGTGTATCCTGGACTGGGGATGGCTATGGCCCACCCTTAGGAGGGAGCCTGTCTGTAGCCCCCAAGCCCCAGACAGAAAAGCAGAGTTTGGGGGGCAAGCCTTCTCTATAAGGGTGGGGCTGGCCTGGGTACTCAGTGGACGCTGTCCTCCTGCCCACACCCTGGCCCTCTCCCTCAGCCTGGACAGGACTCCCAGACTCCAGTGAGGCCTGCAGAGGATGCTGGGTAGTCCCCCTCGGTGGCTCTGGGTGGGGGCTTGGCTTGGCGCGGCTCCGGGCTGGGATGGCGGGACCTCCCAGGCACTGCCTGGGCACGGACCTCCCAGGCTCCTACCAGCCCAGCCCCTGTGGAGCAGCGGGGCTGGGACCAATTACCAAGTCCTGCTGGGCCTGGACCCTCCTGCTCCTCAAGGGTGGAGGCGGGGGTTCCTGTTGGATACAGTTTCAGGTGGAGGGGGCTCTCTGGCCTCTTGCACCTCGGCTCCCTCCAGTTCAGATCCCACCTTCTGCCCACAGCTGAACACCTCCTCCTGCAGGCAGCCCCCGACCTCCCAGCCACTGTGTTCAAGAGGCCATAGCATCTCCGTCTCTTTCTGTCTGCAGCCTCGGTGGGCTTCCTTCGGGACCCGTGAGACACGTCTGGCTCCTCAGGAGCTCTGTCTTCAGCAGGCCTCGTCCTTGGGTTGCGGCTCCAGGCCCCCAAAGGCCAGGGCAGGGGGAATGTGAGGCTGGGGCCAGGGTCTATGAGGATGCCGGCTGACGCCTCAGAACCAGGTGGACATAATGTGTGCACATCTCTCTTGGCCAGTGACAGGTCCGGTTCAGGTGGACACGGGGGCCTTTGCCCAGGGACAGAGGCTTCTTCAGGCTCTGCGTCTTCCAGCTCTCGGTCCTGCTGTGCACATGTCTCTGGCCTTCCCATGTGCTGCTGGCCTCAGCTCTGGGAGAGGGCAGGTGGGGGGCAGCAGTGCCTGTGCTCTCCTGGGCATGAGCGGCATGAGAAGTGCATGTGCTCACGCTCACCTGGCAGTGCCCCTCAACTGTTAGATATGGGGTCAGCGTTCGCCTGGTGATTTGCTACAGTCCAGCGGACCCGAGAGTTGCATGCAGAGCTGGTTGGCGGAGGTCTGAGGGTGTGGGTATGGGGGGCTGTGCTGGGGCCTGCAGGCTGGGGTGTGCGGTGTGAGTGGGGTGCTGCTGCTGTAGTCTAAGGGGTGATGTGCCAGTCACTGTGTGATGTCAGGTGGGTGCTAGGAGCCAGCAGGACCAGGAGGGATGGGGGCCTCTCTGGGCCAAGGGCCACAGGGGGATCGCGAGGGTGGGAGTGCTATGCATGGGGTGATGTTGGGCTTCAGGCCGCAGATGTGGTGTGGACAGTCAAGGGCAGGTCACCTGTGGTGAGGGGGGCTTCTGCGGGTGCTCCCAGGGCCCTGGTGATGTGGAAGCTGTTCTCAGATTCTGGGGGGTCGTGCTGTGGTGGGCATGTGCCTAGGCTGTTGTCATGGGCTGTGCCCACTTTTAGTGGCACTGGACAAGAGCCGGGGTGTCAGAGCAGCTGCTGGAGCTCTGTGGGGGCCGTTGTGTGGCCCTCTGGGGGTGTTCTGCCTGGGGATGGCTGCAGGGTCACTGTGTCCCTGGGTGTCTGCGCAGCCTTCCCAGTGCTGCCAGAGGGCTGGGGGAATCCATGGGAAGCAGGCTGGGGGCTGGGCTGCCCCAGGTTTCTGAGGCAACAGCAGGGCAGGGCCAGGAAACTGCAGCTCAGGAAGGAAGGCCGGCTTTGCAGCGAGGAGGGAGCAGGGGGCCAGCTTGGGCTGAGCAGGCGCCAGACTTTCTGTCGTGCACCCCGGCCCCACTGGCTGGGCACTCCTGCCCTGTCCACGCGCCCCACCCTCGTCTCCCGCACTGGCTGGGCCCTCCTGCCCTGTCCACGGGCCCCACCCTCGTCTCCCGCACTGGCTGGGCGCTCCTGCCCTGTCCACGGGCCCCACCCTCGTCTCCCGCACTGGCTGGGCACTCCTGCCCTGTCCACGCGCCCCACCCTTGTCTCCCCCACTGGCTGGGCGCACCTACCCTGTCCACGCGCCCCAGCCTTGTCTCCGCCCCTGTGCTTGTAGGGTTGCCTTTCTTCAGACCTGGGTGGCTCAGCATGGGTCTGTCGATAACCTGGCCCTGTGCTTATGTGAGCCCTCTCCTCTGTGGCTCTGTGGAGGCCTGAATGCTCCTCTACAGCTCTGTAGCCCCCATGGTGGCTGATGGGGTGTCCTGCATGGTGGGGCACGTGTTAGCACACTCTGGTCCCTGGGGGCCTTGGAGGGCAGTGCCCACTCTGACTGCCCCGTCCTGGGCTGGCCCAGCCTCCTCCTCCCCTGCCAAGCTAGGAAATGGGGAGAGGGAGAACACCCTCGGGGTCACCTGTCTCCCACCTTGGCGGGCACCATGGGGCCGGAAGCCTGAAGTGGTGTGTTTCTTTCTGTTGCTTGTCCTGGTATTGGTGACAGCCAGCTGGTGCTGCCACACGAGCTGGAGGGGGCAGGCCTGTGTTCTGGGTGCTCAGCTACCCCTTCCTGCTCAGGGTCGGGCAACATCTATCAATCCATTTGTTACTGAGCACCTGCCGTGCAGCAGACCCTGTTTTAGGGGTTAGGAATTTGGCAGAGAACAAAATAGACAGATACCTGCCGATGGGAAGCTTCCGTTTTGGTGAGAAGAGACAGACAACAAATCCACAAACAGGCCGGTGGCTCACGCCTATAATCCCAGCACTTTGGGAAATTGAGGTGGGTGGATCACCTGAGGCCAGAAGTTCGAGACCAGCCTGGCCAACATGGTGAAACCCCTGTCTCTACTATAAAAAAAATACAAACACAAAAATTAGCGAGGTGTGGTGGCACATGTCTGTAATCCCAGCTAGTTGGGAGGCTAGGGCATGAGAATTGCCTGAACCTGGAAAGTGGAGGCTGCAGTGAGCCAAGATTGCACCACTGCACTCTAGCGTGGGCAGCAGAGCAAGACTCCGTTTCCAAAAGCAAACAAAAAACAAAAGCGAAAAACAAAAATTAGCTGGGCGTGGTGGCGCATGCTTATAATCCCAGCCACTCAGGAGGCTGAGACACACAAATTGCTTGAGCCAGGGACGTGGCAGTTGCAGTGAGCCAAGTTCCTGCCACTGCACTCCAGCCTGGAGACAGAGGAAGACTGTCTCAAAAAACAAAAACAAGACAAAACAAAAAACCAAACCAAAAACAAGTCCACAAACAAGCCAGCATTTAGGGGGTCAGGTACAGGGAGGAGGGGCTATCTCAGGATCACTCCTGGCTTGCCCTTGGGGTTCATGGGAGGGGTGTTTTAACAGAGGGAGGAGCATGTGTCAAGGCCCTGGGGCAGGAAAGTCTGCTGGTGCAGAGAGGAGGCTCAGAGGTTCAGAGGGAACAAGGGCTCAGTTGGGTCTGGGAGGGTCTGGCATTTTCTCTGAGTAACATGGGAACTTGGGAGGTTCTGAATGGAGTCTGATTGGCCTCAGCTCAGCTACTGTGTAAAGATGGGGCTGTGTGGGGCAGGAGGGACAGGCTTAGCACCAGCAGAGAAGGCAGGGGGCTCTGCTTCTGCAGGTGGGCCTGGCCATGATTGGCTCTCAGTCCCCACTCTGGCCGCCCCAGGAATCTCCCTGGTCTCTCTCAAGGATGCCTGGGTCCCTGGGAGATGCTACCTCAGGGAAACCTGGTTTTGCTACCCTGTGAGTCAGGCCTCCAGGCTTCACCCAGAGCCCCGACCCCACGGCTGCCTGGGGCCTCTGGGGGGGGGGTGGAGCGGCCGCCAGGCTGGCGGGCTGGCAGGGCAGGGAGGGCAGCATTTCTGGGAATTGTGTGGGGAAGTGCATTGTTAGCACAGGCCTGGAGCAGGCCTCCAGGGCCGCCACTGGCCTCCGGGGATGCCTCTTGCCTCCCCCCAGTGTTGCTTCTGTGGGAGGGAGCTGGGACTGGGCCAGGGCCATAGACTGGGCTGGGGACTTTCCAAGAGACGCTACCCTGGGCAGGTGGCTCTTCCCATTCTGCGGACTGGGCGACTGAGGTTGAGAGAGCCAGCTGCTGCGATGGCAAAGCCAGGAGCAGTGGGCCCAGCCCCCCGCCCTCCTCTGCTGGTGCATGGGGCAGGGGAATACTTGCTGGACCAACGGCATCCGAGGGAGGCCTGGGTGGGGTCCACTGGGGGTCACAGCTCTGCAGCCCCCATGGTGGGCTGATGGTCTGATGGAATGGGGCGCAGAGACGGTGCCTGGGTGTTGGGCCATGGGAGGGCTGCCCAAGGGTGACAGGGGATTGGGGCTCCTGGGGCTGCAGGATCCCCCAGCCCCCACTCCATGGTTACAGGAAGCAAGGGGGGCTCCGTGGGAGTATGGCAGCAGGAGCCTTCCCACCGCGGCGCTGCCTCGGCCAGAGGGGAAGCGTGGATGGCGGCCACTGGGGTCACGGCCGGCTTTGGGCGGGCAGGGGGCGGGGGAGGCACATAGAAAAATAAATGGCCTGAGCTTCCGATGTTTCCTGAACTCAGGATGGGGGGAGGGGCGGACCTTTGGGCCGAAGGTGCGGCTGACCCTGTGGGGTGGACCAGGGGGTTTCTCCCCAGATGCCTACTGGGGCCTAGGCTGCCCCCTCAGACCTCCAAGGTGGGACACATCGTCCCCTTAGGGCCCTCAGGACAGGGCCCTGTTCCCCACAGAGAATTCCTACAGCACTGTCTGTATGTCTCGGTCCATAAATACATCAAGTGTGGAGGACACCCTGGAGGAGGAGACAGAACCCTCCTGCTTGCTGAGGTACAGCCCCAGGCAAGGCTGACCAGAGATCCAGCCTGGTGTTGTGTGGCCGCTGGGTCTGTGAAGGGGAGTGAGGCACTCCTCACCCTGTGGCAGCTCCTAATCAGGAGGCCTCTCACTTACAACTGTGCGTCACGTGGCTGTGGCTCCCAGGACAAGACAGGCCTGGCACCTGGAGTGGGTGCGTGGGCGTCCCTCCCCTCCATCTGCCTGAAACCTGTGAGCACCCTTCAGGCTACATGCATTTCTGACTCAAACCTGAACATCAGCCGTGGCCCTAATGTGGCAGAGTGGAAGCCAGGCCTTGTCCTCTGGGCTGTGGGAGAGACAGACGCTCTGGCCAGTCCACAGCGGCTCCCTGTGTGTACGAGGCTCCCGCCTGCCTGCCTGAGATGAACACAGAGGAAGGAAAGTCCCTCAGCTGCAGAGGTTGGAGGATGGGAGGAGGGTTTGGAGCAGCTCCTGTGGGGATGCCCACAGGAGAACTGATGGTTCTGATATTGTCAGCTTCTGGGTGCAAAGTCCTGAGGGCACAGGAGGGTCTGGTGGCCCCAGGCAGCTTGCTGGGGGAAGCTCCGTGGAGGAGGAAGTCCTGAGGTTGGGAAGGTCCAGGAGGGGTCTCGGGGCGGGGGGCGGGGGGGGCGAGAATGCTCTGAGCAAGGTCCCAGAAGTCCAGAGCTCCTGAGGGACCTGGGATCAGGGGAATTTCCGGGTTGGTCACCGCCACAGCCCTCACAAGCGAGGCCCCTCTCTGGGACTGGCCACCTTCTCACCTTGGCCGGTTCACAGTCCTGGGGGGCAGCTGTGGCTGTTGCTGGGAACCAACTGGACCGCCCCAAGGCTTCGCGGTGGGGTGGTGCTGCAAGGCCACGGGTCCATGGCTCACTCCTGCCACCTAGAGGCCACTGCTCCTCACAGGCTCTGGGGCCAGTCGCCTGCCTCTGCCCGCGGGGCAGGACCACCCCACCAGATGGCAGGCTCTCTGCTCACCCGGACAGGCGGACACCTCTCCCCCTGCAATGGCTACTTGCATGCAGGGCTAGACCATGCCAGGGTTCAGGGCTCCTGTCATGGGGTGTGGCTGCAGCCCGAAGGTCAGAAGCACCTGAACTCTCCACTAACCTCCTTCCCTGCCTGTCCCATCTACTCCTTTCCCTCCATCACCTGCCCCTGCCATGAGCCAGGCCACCACTGACCCCATCCACACCTGTCTGACCAGGCTCCCATGTGCCCTGATGCAGCCCTGTAGGCTGGGCCCCCTTCCCAAGGAACCCCCGACCTGCTAGCCATTGTCCTCAAGACGCCACAGCATCTTGACCTCTATCTGCAGACTCTGTGAGCCTTCACTGAGACATGTCAGGCTCCTCACGAGCTCTGTCTTGTGTGGCCATGCCAGGGGCCCCACCTGGCATCTAATGGAGGAAGGAAAGAGCCCAGCATGGGGCCTCGCTGAGGCTCCTCCTCCACAGGGCACAAGGTAAAATCCGTGGAATTGTAGAGGAGACCAGTTAGACCAACATGCAGTGTGGAGACATTTTCTGAAAGTGTGACATAAAAACCCAAGTATTTCTTTACCAATTCGCGGAACAAGACGTGATACACCGGCAGCCTCTGCAGTCCCAGCGGCAGCCAGCACGGTGAGACGCTGCTCCCATCCGCCAGGCTCAGCCACGGGCCCAGCTCACCAGATGTGGTTCATGGCCTGGTTCATGACTGAATGGTGCCTTTCTGCTAGAGGTTGGTATAAAGAGGATGGTGGTTTCTCCCCACCAGTTTATTTTCTGTCAGGGGTTTGGTCTCTACCCCCTGGATTGTTGAGACACCTCCCACTGTTCCCTCCCACCTTGCCTGGCCACCCCCCACCAGCTCCCAGACTCACCATGTCTGTTCCACGCCATCGTCTTTACACACGCTGTCCTGCAGTGGCCTCTGTCCCTCCCTGAAGCTTGGTAAGGTTGTTGGGGCTTTGACACACACCCCAGACCACATCCCTCTCCCTCCCAATTCTGGGACACTCTCTGCACCCCTGAAAAGCAGCTCCCAGCCCTTCTGAGCCTCTCTCTTCCTCTGGGCACCCCTTGTTTCTCATCCACCCTGGCTGGCCTGTGGCCTGTACTTCTGACCTGCACACAGGTATCACAGAGGACAACGACCCCAGGGTCCCAGCCCTCGGTGGGGGTGGGGAGAACAAGGGGCAGTGGTCTTCATTCTCAGGTCATGCTTTGAGAGTCACTGTGCTAGGGGATCTTTGTGGCTTAAAACGTTCCGATGAACCAGATATTTAAAAGTGTCCCTCAGCTGGGCGTGGTGGCTCACGCCTGTAATCCAGGCACTTTGGAGGCCAAGGTGGGCGGATCACCTGAGGTCAGGAGTTCAAGACCAGCCTGTCCAACATGGTGAAACCCCATCTTTAAAAAAAAAAAAGTGTCCTTCATGCAAAGTCCCTCCACTGGGTGGGCCAGCCTGGGGAAGGTCAAGGGTGGGTCTCTAGTCTGCTTTTTGGGGGCGTCTGTGTGCATTCCCTCTCCAGAACCTTGTGCTTGTCCATCCCAAGGAGAAGTCAGGTAGGGAGCAGGCTCGCTGCTGGCTCCTCGATGGAGGCTTCAGGGGTCTGTACTGATACCACCAACATCTCAACCAGGACGGGGGGGTGAGCACGGCTGCAGACTCCTTTGACAGCTCCGTGAGCTTCTGGGATGTTGGTCCTCCCTCCTTTCCGCCACTACTCTCAGGAACTTGCAGCTGTCTGGGACAGTTCTCTTCCATGCTGTCGGGGCTGCACCTCTGTCCTCTACCCCTTACCAGCATCTCAGGACCTCCAGCCCTGATGCTTGGAGGTGTCCCCCACCTCCAGCTCAGGCTGGCTCCCTTTGGGTGGTCTCCAAATCAGCTCACCATCGACCACTGCAGAAGCCTGTGTGTCTGGCTGGGCAGGCTCCATGGATGTGTCCAGTGTCCTCATAAATGATGGGAACCAGCTTTGAAACCCTGGCCGCTGGGACCTCTGAAGCCATGCTTTCTGGGGTTCCTGCTGGTCCTGCACAAGGGCGGCTCCAGTGAGGCTTCTACAGGACCCTGGCCAGCTCCCTGGTCTGGCTGTTAGCCATTGAGAGGGTAGTTGAAGGGGGGGTAGCCGCAGCCTCCACTGGTGCCTAAGATGGGGCTGGACCCTTCAAGCCTTCATATATGCCCAAACCATGGGATTCTAGCCACAAGGACCTGCTTGGATGGTCTAGGCTGGAAGCTATGGGCCCAGCTCACAGTGAGGGGCAGAATCAGTTGGTATGGAAACTGGAGGTATTTTTTCTTTTTTTTGAGATGGAGTCTTGCTCTTTCGCCAGGCTGGAGTGCAGTGATGCTCTCTCGGCTCACTGCAACCTCCGTCTCCCGGATTCAAGCGATTCCCCTGCCTCAGCCTCCTGAGTAGCTGAGACTACAGGTGCACCACCACACCCGGCTATTTTTTGTATTTTAGTAGAGACTGGGTTTCACCAAGTTAGCCAGGATGGTCTTGATATCCTGACCTCATGATCCACCTGCCTCGGCCCCCCAAAGTGCTGGGATTACAGGCGTGAGCCAAAGCCCCCAGCCGAGACTGGATGACTGTGTTCATCATGATATTATAATAATATACCATGGGGCCTCTATCTGAGAAAAGCTTTGCTCCAAGGAATTCTATGCTTTTTCTTTATGATTAAGATAAGTCTTTTTTTTTTTTTTTTTTGAGACAGAGCCTCACTCTGTCACATAGGCTGGAGTGCAGTGGTGCAGTCTCGGCTCACTGCAACCTCCACCTCCTGGGTTCAAGTGATTCTCTGCCTCAGCCTCACAAGTAGCTGGGATTACAGGCTTGCACCACCATGCTGCCCGGCTAATTTTTGTATTTTTAGGAGAGACGGGGTTTCGCCACGTTGGCCAGACTGGTGTGGAACTCCTGATCTCAAGTAATCTGCCCGCCTCGGCCTCCCAAAGTGCTGGGATTACAGGTGTGAGCCACCTCGCCTGGCCAAGATGAGTCTTTTTTTTTTTTTTTTTTTTGGAGACAGAGTCTCGGCGTCGGCCTGGGTTGGAGTACAATGGTGCTATTTTGGCTCACTGTAACCTCTGTCTTCTGGGTTCCAGCAATTCTCCTGCCTCAGCCTCCTGAGTAGCTGAGATTACAGGTGCCTGCACCACATCTGGCTAGTTTTTGTATTTTTAGTAGAGATGGGATTCACCATGTTGGCCAGGCTGGTCTTGAACTGCTGACCTCAGGTGATCTACCCACCTTAGCCTCCCAAAGTACTAGGATTACAGGCATGAGCCACCATAGGCCCGGCCAAGATGAGTCTCTTCACTGACCATATTTCCCTTTTCATTTTGATTGCTGAAGCTCAGTTATATCTGATTAGTGCCACAGACAGCCCAAGGCATGCTCAGCCCATTTCACCGGCCACCTGGCCTCACAGTTCCATGGCCTGAACTTGAATGACTGTAGGCCCCACAGTACTAGAGACAGCAGCTCCTCGCTCCACACCCTCCCCCAGCTTGTGCACTCTCCAGCAGATCACCTGGCATCTGTGTTACTGAGGAGCTGGCAGGCATTGGTGGGTAGTATGCTGGCCCTGCCCTCTCCTTGTCCTAACCTTCCCCAGGCCTGGCCCATCTCTCTGGCTGCCTGCAGTCTGGCCCTACCTGGGGACTTCCAACAGCAATGGCAGTGAACACTAATTGTCAGGCTCCATCCTCTGCTCGGTTCTCAGGCATGTGATGTGAATCAGCTTACATCACCTTGACAGGGGCCCTCTGAGGCTGACAATGTCGTCATTCCAGTTTCACAGGTGGAGAGACCGAGGCACAGAGCAGTCAATGTGCAGAGCCCAGGATCTGTTCCCGGGAGGCTGACTGTGGAGGCAGGAGCCTTGCCCACGCATCCTCTGGAGGCTCCCGGCACCTCGCGAACCCCAGCACTAGCCCCTTCCAGACGCCACGTCCAGCTACTGCGCACTCACACCTGCAGGGCCCCCAAGCCTCCTGGAGAGGTGACCTCCCCGCAGAAGCCCAGTGACCCACGCTCCGCTCTGGGACGCTGGGGACGGCCTTCCAGGCCAAGGCCGGAGCGCGCGGGGCTCAGCGGGGCCCAAGAGCAGGTCTGAGGGCGGTAGATCCTGAGCCACCCACTGAAGGACGCCGGGGGAGAGCAAGGCCCGAGACAGGAGGAGAGAAGGGGGCGGAGTCCCCGACCTACTGGGCCCCAGCCGCTCGGGGAGGGCTGGGTTCCTGGACGGATGTGCTGAGGACACTTTCCTCGCGGGGCATTGTGGGACCACGAGTCTCTGGCGGCAGCGCGTCAGGACTACACTTCCCAGGCGACTGTGCGCGCCGCGTGGCGCCTGGGGGTTGTGGTTCAGAACGCGGCGAGCGCGGGCGCGGGGAGCGGGGTGGGCGGGCACGTGGACTACGCTTCCCAGGATGCCGCGCGCGGCCACGGGGCGAGGGTTTGAACCGGGGGTCTGCCGCCCGCGGCGGAGCTGCGTCGGCTGCGGCGGGTGCGGGAGGTGGCGACGGCCGGGGCTGGGGTCCCAGCCAGGCGGCGGAGGTGGGCGCGGCGGCCGCGGGGGGCGCTGCTCCTGAGGTGATGATGGGCAAGGAGGAGGAGATTGCGCGGATCGCCCGGAGGCTGGACAAGATGGTGACCAAGAAGAGCGCGGTGAGGGGCGCGGGCCGCCAGGACCCCGGGACCCCCGCCCCGCCGAGACCCCATCGAGCCCGCCGACCCCCGTTAGGGCCGGAAGACGACCTGAGGGGCAGGACAAGACCCTCCCCGGCAGAGACTCCAGGGACGCAGGGCAGACCCCCACCCGTGGCCGAGACCCCTGCCCCGGGCCCGCCCTGCCGTTCACTCCCGCACCCCCGGGAGAGGCCGCGATCGGGCCTGGACCTTGTCCCGGGAGCCACCGCTCTGGACT
>PVKP010040258.1:0-19603 GCA_004027715.1 Plecturocebus donacophilus
GGATTGGGGATCTGAATGCCTTACATTAGCAAACTACCATAATCACTAAGCTTCAGTTTCATCTGAATAATGTGATGATGCTTCAAAGGATTGTTGTGAGAATTAAATATGATGGTGGATATAAGAGCCCAAGGTATTGCTTAGCATAGAGTAGACACTCAATAAATGAAGGTTGAAGGTTATTTCCCTTTGGTCTCTTTTTCTAACAGTGTGTCAGATTTTTCCTAAAAAATGGGGATTTCATGTACTTGCTCAAATAGTTATAAGAAAAGGCTGTAGGGTTTTGCAAGTCCTGTTTCAAGTCAGCTCAGGCACCAATCACTGCTTGACCTCTTTAATGTTGGAAGTTTCCAACTCAGAAGACACAGATATAATTCTTAGCCTCCTAATAGCAATCATTAGAGCGTTTTACCCTTCTGGAAAGATTTATAAAGCTCTATAGAGAAAGGTACAATACCTGCCTTCAGAGTTTGCAATGAAATTCACAACAATAAAACATCAAGATTTGTATTTATTTTCCAAAGGAATTGAGGTACTTTTCAATATTTAAAAATGTAAAACAGTACAATTGTTATATATGCATTAGTGATGAACTCTTCATGGGAGAAAGGGGTACAATCTTTCTGAAAGATCACTTGGCAGTAAATGTAAAAAGATTTTCAAATACCAATGCTCTGTCCCAGCAGTTCCACTTCTTGGAATTTATACCAAGGACCTGAGCAAACATATGCACAGAATGAGTAATGGCGGTAGACACAGAGACGCCCATAGGAGCTTCATGGGAGAATTTGCTTCACAGGAGGACTTGCTACCCAGCAATGGAGAGTGTGTTCAACAGATACCCCCAGGTATTAGCCCCTTCAGAGTTGGCCTCAGCTGCGGAGTGCAGCCTCACCTGAGGTCCTTCCCCTCCCAGGGCAGCCCCCATCTGGTCAATGAATGACTTAAGATTATAAAAACCCAGCCATTTCCATCCAATGAGACAACACTGGGGTCTGCTGAGGCCGCGGAACTATACCACAGTTCACCTTCTCCCTCGCCCATCCCTGCTCCTTTCCTCTTCCCTTCACAGGGATCCAGCCTAGTTAATATCTTACACCACCAATGCCATTTCTGTCAGCTTCTGAAGATGCAACCTGTGATGGCATCAAGCATGACTTGTTAAGAATGAGAATCTCATTCCTGTAATTCCAGCACTTTGGGAAGCCGAGGTGGGTGGATCACAAGATCAGGAGATCAAGACGATCCTGGCCAACATGGTGAAACCCCAGCTCTACTAAAAATACAAAAATTAGCTGGATGTGGTGGCGCATGCCTATAATCCCAGCTACGCGGGAGGCTGAGGCAGGAGAATCGCTTGAACCAGGGAGTCAGAGGTTGCAGTGAACCAAGATCGCACCACTGCGCTTCAGCCTGGCAATAGAAGGAGACTCTGTATTCAAAAAAAGAAAAAAGAAAACGAATGAGAATCCCAAAGCTATCAAAAGCTCCAACAATAGAGATAGTCGAGTAAATTATTGCTCCTCCATAGAGTGAGATATTGTTCAGTCATTAAGAATGTAAAGGGAGGCCGGGCACGGTGGCTCATACCTATAATCCCAGCACTTTGGGAGGCCGAGGTGGGTGGATTGCTCAAGCTCTGCAGTTCAAGACAAGCCTGGGCAACATGGTGAAAATCCATCTCTACTAAAAATACAAAAATTAGCTGGACATGGTGGTGCACGCCTGTAATTCCAGCCACTTGGCAGACTGAGGCTTGAATCCAGGAAGCAGAGATTACAGTGAGCTGAGATCGCACCACTGCCCTCCAGCCTGAGCAACAGAGAGAGATTCTGTCTCAAAAAAAAAGAATAGAAAAGAAAAAAATGTAAAAGGACATTCAGTGGCACAGGGAAAGAGTAAAAATATATTGCAAAGTGAAAAAAAGGCAGTGTATAAAGCACCTTTGTTTGGGTTTGTATTTTTTAAATGTATAATTTTGGCCACATAGAAGAATTTGAGAAAAACATCACTGAACTTTTAACAGTGGCTACTTCTTTTCAGTTTGTTTTATTTTGGTTTTTGAGACAGGGTCTCACTCTGTCACCCAGGCTGGAATGCAGTAGCCCTCACTGCAACCTCTGGCTCCTGAGCTCAAGCGAGCCTCCCACCTCAGCCTCCCGAGTAGCTGGGACTACAGGCACATGCCACCATGCCTGACTGATTTTTGTATTTTTTGTAGAGAGTGTTTCGTCATGTTACCCAGGCTGATTTTGAACCCCTGAATTCAGGCAATCCACCCACCTCAGCTTACCAAAGTGCTGGGATTGCAAGCGTGAGCCACTGTGCCCAGCTGCCAACAGTGGCTATTTCCAAGTGGAGATTTTGTGCTTCTCTCTGTTTTCCGAGTGTTTTTGCAAAAGATATGTATATTGCTTTTATAAATGAGAAAATCTGTATGACACAGAAATACAATTGGCTTTCCATATGTGCAGGTTCTATACCTGCAGATTCAACCAACTGTGGATCTACAGGGTAGGGAGTGAGAGAAACAATAAAAAATAAAATACAATTAAAAATAACACAAACGTTAAAAAATACAGTATAACAACTATTTACATAGTGTTTACATTGGATTAGATATAAGTAATCTAAAGATGATTTAAAGTATATGGGAGGACTATGTAGGTTTTATGCAAATACTGTATCATTTTATATAAGGGACTTGAATCTGTGGGGTTTTGGTATGAACAGGAGTCCTAGAACCAATTCCCCCAAATCCTGAGCAATGACTGAATGACCAAATTTGACTTTCTACCTCATCCCACAACCTTCAGTCTCTTCCTTCCTTTCCTGACTTGGTAAATGGTACCATGCCTAAAATTTGAGGGTCAGGCAAGACTTTTTCATCTCTCATCCCAATGCCAACCCCATTCCCAATCTTGTCAATTCTATTTCTACTACCTTAGTTCAGTCTCTCATTAGCTCTCAGCTAAATTTCAGAAACAGTATGACCTTCTTGAAATCTAACTCTTAAATCACCAGCACACTCCCCACTCCTGCCCCAATTAACCCTTCTTTAAAGGGCTCCCAGTGGCCTTTAAAAACCATCTGACAGTGGCCAACACATTAAGTGGTGTCCTTAGGGATCTCCTCCTGCCCATTTCTCTAACTGCATCTTGACCTGTGCTTCTTCCTTTTCCAGAAATGTGTTTCTCTCCCTCCCTTTGCCTCACTTTCTCTTACCTATTCTTCCAGGCTCAATTCAGGCCTCTTCCTTCTCAGAATTCAAAAAAACTTGGCAGATCCTCCTGAGCAAGGTGAGGCATATCTTCTTTACCCAATCATAGCCCCTTTAATGAGGTATTATATTGCCTCTTTTCCTCATTGAACCTTAAGCAATTTAAGAGGGCCTGGCTTGGTGCCTGATACATATCTAATATTCAACAACTGTTTATTAACTGGACTGTGTATATGTAAAACTTATAATTTAATGTACAAAATTAATAAAGCATTGATAACAGCAGAGTAGAAAATATCCTTGCTTAGTGGCACTGATACAAGAATTTCCTTACAGCAGGGTCTCTCAACAGAAAGACAATTGACAATCCAGGTCAGATAATTCTTTGTTATGGGGATTTTCCTGTGCATCGTAGGATGTTTAGAAGGATCCCTGGCCCCTACCCACTAGATGCCAGCAGTATCCCTGTAGAAGTGATAACGAAAAATGTTTCCAGACACTGCCAAATGTCCCGTGGGGCAAATCACACACCCCCACCCAACCCCCTTTGAGGACAACTATTCTATATAGAGAAACTGGCTTTGTTAGGAAATGCTTTTCTACAGTAAAAGTGAACCTTAGGCCCAAGTTTCTTGCAGCAAGTGGAGGGGTAGGGTGGAGAGGAGTTAGGATGAATTGGGCAGAAAAAGGCTACTCTGCATTGTAAAGGAAGATAGAATGGGGCTAAATGGTGCCTGCGCAGAGATTATGAGAGAAGAGGCCCTGTTGGCTGGAAATAATTGAAAGAAGAAACATACAGTAGGAATTATTCTGATAAAAGAACTGAATGTTATACTGTGATTGGTTATGATTCAAAAAAGTATCTGTCCTTATAAGTTCAGAAATAACCAACATGTGGAATATGTGTATTTCTCATGCTTATATGACAGCTTATTTAACACAAAGACTCCTAGAAGGTAGACTAAAAGTATATTTAAGAAGAATTATACTTATCCTATCTCTATCCCATTTCTACCCACAAAAGATACATCCTTAAGTGTCAGTAGTAAGAAGGTATGTTGTCAGTACTTACGTAATGGTATTCAGACAGGAAGATTCAATTCTATATTTGGAAATCAAAGCTAGAGAAAAAAGAAGCCAACATGTTACAGAAAATGATGAAGAAATGAACATAATAGGGGAAACATGTATTAACCAGAAAGCAAAAGGAGAAAAACAAAGTGAATCCCATATCATAACACTCCTCTAAAGAGAAGACAAACCTTCAAAGTTTCCAGTGCAGCCTTAGGATGAGGAATGCTTCACCCAGTGGACTAAGGCAAGGGTCCTAAATTTGTCTTCTGAAGCTACTGGACTGTTAACTGAGAAGGGATAGATGAGAAGCCCTCAAGTTCTTATCGACCTTCGTCTCATGTACACAGACATCTCATTAAGAGATCAACTGAGATGGTAACTTTCAAAACATGGGACCAACCCCATAATTTGAAAAGCAGTTGGTTGTTTTCTCCCTACTATAAAGATCTTAAGAGTATTTTTTAGTTTTTTTTTTTTTTAACAAGTAGAGGGGTTTCCTATCATTGAACTAAAATCATTTAACATAAGTCCAAGACCTTTTTTAAAAGTCCCCCATTCTAGCTAGAATTGCAAAACCACATTATGATTCTCTAAGTAATAGCAGTGAGATCAAAAGGGCTTACCCTAGAATTAGCTTTAAAATAAACTATTGCAGCTTCTGGGAAAGAGGAAAGAGAGAATGTGTGTTTACCAAGATTCTCTTCCTGAAGCCCATGAAATAAAAAAAATAAATAAACTCTGTGTTTTCCCTAGAAGGATATCTTTAATAAGGATAATCAAAGATAAAAATAGTCAAGTCCAGTTTTTCCTAAAATATATTCATGTGTGTGTGTGTGTGTGTGTGTGTGTGTGTGTGTCTTTATGTCTTCTGGTAGAGAATTTCTACCTGATCAGTCATTAACTTTATTTGATAAGAGACATAACCTTACTCTCAGTTCAAATTGTTCTGCTAAAAAGTCTGGGAAAAATATTTAAGCACAGTATGCACTGTATTATTAATACAGATGCTCCTCAACTTATCATAGGGTTACATCTGATAAACTCATTATAAGTAGAAAATATTGTTAACTATTTAACCTAGCAAACATTATAGCTTAGTCTAGCCTCCTTAAACATCCTCAGAACATGTACATTAACCTACAGTTGGGCAAAATCATCTAACACAAAGCCTATTTTATAATAAGTTGTTGAATATCTTATGTAATTTATTGACTACTGTACTGAAAGTGAAAGACTGACTGTATGGATACTCTTAAGTATGGTTTTGGCTAAATGTGTATCTCTTTTGCATCATTGTAAAGATAAAAAATTGTAAGTTGGGGACCACCTGTTCTTTAGAATTGTAATTGCAATTCTTGTTTACATTCTGAAATTGGACTCAGAGAGGAAATAAGCCATATATTATAGGAAATTTATACTTCCTATAAAAGTTTTAACTATTTTTATAATAACCCCCTTTTTCCTTGTATTCTATGACTACTAGATGGATACCAGTAATATTTTAGCTTCAAAAAGGAAAGGATACTATCTATGGTCAAAAATAATGTATCATACACTTGAAAATATATTGGCCGAATACACTGGCTCACGCCTGTAATCCCAGCACTTTGAGAAGCTGAGGTAGGCAGATTGCTTGAGTCCAGGAGTTCAAGACCAGCCTGGGCAACAGGGAAAAACTTGGTCTCTATAGAAAATATAAAAATTAGCCGGGTGTGAGGACATGCAACTGTGGTCCAAACTACTTGGGAGTCTGAGGTGAGAGGATGGCTGGTGCCCAGGAGGTGGATGTCACAGTGAGCTGAGATTGTGCCATTGCACTCCAGTCCGGGTGACAGAGTAAGACCCTGTGTCAAAAAAATTTAAATATATATATATATATATATATGTTAAGAGGGTAGATGATATGGTTTGGCTGTGTCCCCACCCAAATCTCAACTTGAATTGTATCTCCCAGAATTGACACGTGTTCTGGGAGGGACCTATGGGGAGGTAATTGAATCATGGGGGCCAGTCTTGCCCATGCTATTCTCATCATAGTGAGTAAGTCTCACGAGATCTGATGGGTTTATCAGGGGTTTCTGCTTTTGCTTCTTCCTCATTTTCTCTTGCTGCCACCATGTAAGACATGCCTTTCATCTCCCACCATGATTCTGAGGCCTCCCCAGCCATGTGGAACTGTAAATCCAATTAAACCTCTTTTTCTTCCCAGTCTCAGTTGTGTCTTTATCAGCAGCATGAAAACAGACTAATACAGTAGATCTCACGTTTATCACAATAAAATTTTCAAAAATGTTTTTAAGGAAAGGATTAAAGACTATAGGACTGACTGGCCTGGAGACAAGAGACTCAAGTTGTATTCCTAGGTTTACCATTATTGTCAGTCTGGGCCTCCATTGTAAGAGCACAGTCATCTTAAGCAAATCTCACCCTCATCTCTACACAGTGTGAAGAAACCTTACAAAAAGCTATGAAATGAACTTTTTGGCTGGTCTTCAGAGCTTCAGCATGGCCATGAAATCTTGTGTGTACCAAGACACGTCTGGTACTCCTTCAAGAGTTGAAAATAATCATGAGAGAAAAGGGAAGTCTTGGAGAGCTCCATCAGAAGATTTTCTATGAAACAAGGTATTGGAGTTTCCCTGAACATGAAGATCTGTTTAGAATTCTCATAGGGATCATGAACAACACCAGATGATCTCTAAGGTAAACCATCAAAGTCTCCCATGAGCTCTTGGACTAGGAATGTTCTATCCATTACTCTATTATAAAACTCTTTGGAACCTGTGGACAGAAATAGAACAGTGAGGCCAAACTACTCCAATCTCATGTAACTGAAATTATGAAAAAACAAATCCATAACCCTTTCTCTAGACAGAGGGAGAAGACGTCTATCTACAGCTTCATTTCTGCTTACTGAGAAAATCAACTGAAGAGGAAGCCCTATCTAAGACTTTAATATGAATTAAAACCACACACACACACACACACACACACACACACACACACACACATATCTTCTGCTGGACCTTCACATGGTTACAGAGCTATCAACTTCTGTTATTCAAGGAAGTGTGGTCACAGTCTCTATTTGACTTCTGCAGAGATAGGTCTCTGGGCATGCTCTAAATAATCAGAAGAATATGAGAAGAAAGGCCTGAAATAATGCTGCATAAATATAAAAGGCTATTTATTGTGGAAAAGAGAAGTTATTTGCTAGACATAGTTGCCTTAGAGAAATATCTCTGTCCCTTAATATGCGTTCAGACTGTCCAATCCTTGAGTATAATTGTTTGACCTTGGGAGATCTTGTGTGAATGTGTCTTACTCAAAAGGCACCCAGAGAAGATCGAAAGAAATCAGGAAGAACAAAAAAGGCCATGATTACTTCCTACTGGCCGAGAAACCTCAACACAGCAGCATTTCTCGCACCGACCACCGTCCTATATTTTTGTGCTATTCACCACTGTTCCCACCACTTCTACAACTCAGATTCTAGAATATGTAATCCTGTGTGGATCTTGTGTCTAAGGATGTTGATATGGTTTGGCTGTGTCCCCACTCAAATCTCATCTTGAATTGTAACTCCTACAATTTCTATGTGTCATGGGAGGAACCTGGTGGGAGGTAATTGAATCATGGGAGCATGCTGTTCTCATGATAGTAAGTTCTCCCGAGATCTGATGGTTTTAAAAACAGGAGTTTCCCTGTATAAGTTCTCTTCTCTTGTCTGATACCATGTGAGACAAACCTTTCACCTTCCACCATGATTGTGAGGCCTCCTCAGCCACGTGGCACTATAAGTCCATTAAACTCCTTTCCTTTGTAAATGGCCCAGTCTTGGGTATGTCTTTATCAGCAGCATGAAAACAGACTAATACAGTTGGGGTGTCCCTGAACATGAAGTTCTAGTAAGTTCCAGAGTGAAACCAAGTCCTTCAGGTAGTGAGTAAAATATTCTTAAAGTATGGGAAACTGGCCCTATGAAACATTTATGAAAGGTGCTCTCTCCTACAAATGAGAGCAGATGGACCTTGACATAGAATAGAGATGCTAGGAAGCTGGATAAAGCTGCAAAGGCTCTAATATTTTTGCCTTAGATTTTGGAAATAGTTACATTCAGAATATAGGTTTACAGTAGTGGTGGGATTGCTATATTCTAATTTTCTCCTGAAGTGTGGAAATCTTCAGTCAAGGTGGAGACATAGCTCTACCTTATGGCACCTTGGAGGGTATGCCAACGCCCAGCCAGAGGCAAAGTGTTCGCCAGGAAGGATCACTGTCTGTCATAGATGAGGAGACTGAAACAGAAATTGACAAGTCAGCAGAAACAAACCATTGAACAAGAGATGGCTGGAGATATGTACACTCTGGATAATCCATGAGATACTGGAAGAAGCCTGGGATGGTCATTCGAAGCATTCTATTCGAAAATTAAAGGAGCTGTAACTCCAAAAGTTTGAATATTTAGGAATATCAAAAAAAACACCTGCTTATTATGTGTTACAAACTAACTGTATTCTCCCCCTAGTAGACCAGGCTGGGGAAAACGGCATTACCCATCATGTCACCTTCCAAAGTTTCGTTCCTAGTTACACCACAGTCAGATATTCAGTAATTTTTATCTCCCTATAACATTCCTAAAAACAAATCTAAATCAGCAAATTTCAGTAAGCAAAGTTTTCATTGTTTTGAAAGAAAAAATTTACTTAATGATACCTAAATTACCAATTTAATTTTTTTTTTTAAATGCTTGGTTGGGCACAGTGGCTCACACCTATAATCCCAGCACTTTGGGAGGCCAAGGCAGGTGGATCACTTCAGGTCATGAGTTCCAAACCAGCCTGGCCGACATGGAGAAACCTCATCTCTACTAAAGTACAAAGATTTGCCTGGCATTGTGGCATACACCTGTAATCCCAGCTACTTGGGAGGCTGAGACACGAAAATCGCTTGAACCCAAGAGGCAGAGGTTGCAGTGAGCCTAGACTGCACCACTGCACTCCACCCTGGGCAACAGATCAAGACTCTACATCAAAAAAAAAAAAAAAGCCTTGGCCTTTCTGATTCTGCCTTAGAAAATACAGAAAAATGTTACCTTAATGAGAATAGTCCTTCCCAAATTTTGTTCCATCCTCAAAATTATATCTGTGTAAAAAGTAATGACTAGGAAAATTTAAAAAAAAATACAGAAAAAATGAAAAGTAATCAACAAATATTTATTGAGCAACAACAAATATTTTACCGAGTTTCCAAAGCATAATACTGTTTAGTAGAGATGCCAAAATAAATAAATGCTGGTCCCCAAAAAAATCAAACATAAGAAAATACTAACAATATTTTAATTTCAATTTTAGAGACACTTAAAATTATTTTTGCTTTTCTACTGGTTTGCAAGAATTATCATTTTTAAAATAACTGCAATGTCAAATTAATCTTCTATTTTAGTTTCAATAAAATAATTTTATAGTAACATTTTGTGCCTGCAAAATCCTTTGCCAAAGACGTATTTTGTTCATTAAGTCCCGGTGGCCTAAGAGAAGCTTACTGAATACTAAACCAAAAAAAGCAGAAGTTATTAAATTTAAGATCTGCTTTCAATTGGTGTCCTGATATATTCAGCCAACACAATAAAACATAATAAAATCTTCTTATGCATAACGAAATTATTGAAAATCAAAACCCGTTAGTATGCTCTATGCTTACTGCCAGATGTATTGAATATATCTAATGTCAGGTTAGGAGAGTGGTCGTAAATCAACCAGACACCTCTCCCTAAGCATCCATTTCTGGTTTGATCCCTTGAAAGGTGCTCTAGACTTATAATTCTTAAAGTACTTAAAGACATCATCAGAATAGAAACATTTTAATTATGAAGGTAGTACTTATGGACAATTACAAGATTGAGAAAAAGAATGAGTAAAAAAATTTTCAAAGCGAATTCCAGCAGGACTTAATAATACTGGACACACAAACCTAAAGTGGCTTTGAGTAGTAGTAGCTCAGTCGATGTTTCTGCACGCACTTACCATGTTGTATGTAAAAGTGCCTTAGAAACTACAACATGTCTTATGCTGTTAACAATATTTTCTCCTACCAAGGCATATTCTACCAGTGCAAGGGAGCAACAATGATTACAAAATTGATAAGAGGGAGTTACTAATTTCCAGTATTGTGGTTACTAACAATAAAAGTTGAGGTTGAAAATGCCTAGGAGGGGATGGATACCCCATTCTCCATTATGTGATTACTACACATTACAAGCCTGTATCAAAGTATCTCATGTACCTCATACACATATGAACCTACAAAGTACCCACAACAATTTTAAATGGAAAAAGGGGGTAAAAAAGAAACAAGAAAATGCCTGGGGAGAGTCTACAAAGTTGACTTAATTTTATATCACTTTCCATATTTACTTCTTGCCTTCCTACTGACCTCCTCTTTTCCACCTACATGTGTTCCCGAAGAAAAGCCAAATGGAGATGCTCTGCTTTAGTTCTTTCAAAGTAATGATATAAAAGTATTCAAAGAACTGTTATTACCTTTTTTTTTTTTTTTAACTGCAGACTCTGTCCCTGAGACACAGCCCACCCACACAGATGCAGACATGAGCACATACCAGTTGCCTCAAATTTCCAGAGATCTGAGCTTTGTTCTCTGGAAGAGAACATCAGAGGACATCCAGCTGTAAAATGTGAAAATGTGGCATATCCTAATTTTTTTCATAGCAGTTGTAATAAGACATTAAAATAGCTTTACACCATACCCATATATTGAACTTATTGGAATGTATACTCTCACTCTAGCACCATACTGAAATTCATCAAACTTCAAATAGCTATAAATGAAACATGAATGGTAGTAATAACTTGAGATGTTGAAATAATTGCTCAGAGTGATTTAGATTCTATAAGTCTAGTTATCAAAAAGAAAAACAGCATTCTTTGCCCCCAAGAGTAAAAGATTCAGATAAAAATGTTTTCCTAATGAGCAGTGTGCTTGGGTATAGTATTATTACAGGAAAGATCAAAATTCCAATCATCCTTGCTAAATTGCATGTCTGCTAACTTCAGCTATTTTGGGATTTTTAAAAGTTAAACCATTTCCGAGTCACAGGAGAAATATGCACGGTTCCCCTGTGCATGGAAACAAAATGCAATCTATTCATTCCATCTCCTTATTTAAATATTTTTGAAAATTAGGTGAATCTGATGATTTATGCAACAACCTTTCAACATAGCTTATTGCAATCTTAGGATGATGGTAGATACCATTTGTGACTGCTGGACTTTAGGTACTTCATTTGTAATTCTCATATACAATCTACATGAGAATATTTTTGCTTAAGGTATTAATTTTCCCAAGAGCACTCAGAGTAAGTGCCAAGAATAAAAACAGGTCTCACATCAAAGTCTGAGCTCTGCTCATGGAGCAATGACTTTACATAATTGTTTGAGATCCTAATATCTTTTTTTCTTGTACAGCCACTATATTTTATGCCATGATCTCAATATAATGTTCTCAATCAAGGACTGTGAGAACACTGAAATTCTATATTACCAGGACCAGAAGTTTCAAAGTGAAGCACTTTTCATAATGCAGCCATTTAGTGGGAAAGGGTATCAATTGGATATTAGGAATCTTATTTTTCTCTTAAAAAGTTACATCTGATAGAATCTCCAAACTCAATGCAAGAGGTGTGTATTTCTCCTGTGCAAGATCACGTCCCCAACTGGGGTTCTAGAAAATCACTTCTCTAAGTGTGACCCTGGGGCCAATAGCCTTAAGATTATCTGAGTGCTTGTTAGAAATGCACAATAACAAACACCTGGAACCAACCCAAATGCCCATCAATGATAGACTGGACAGGGAAAACATGGCACATATACACCATGGAATACTATGCAGTCATAAGAAACAATGAGTTCATGTCCTTTGTAGGGACATGGATGAACCTGGAAACCGTAATTCTCAGCAAACTGACGCAAGAACAGAAAATCAAACACCACATGTTCTCACTCATAGGTGGGTGTTGAACAATGAGAACACGTGGACACAAGGAGGGGAGCATCACACACTGGGGTCTGTCGGGGGAAAATAGGGGAGGGACAGTGGGGGATGGGGAGTTGGGGAGAGATAGCATGGGAAGAAATGCCAGATATAGGTGAAGGGGAGGAAGGCAGCAAATCACACTGCTATGTGTGTACCTATGCAACAATCTTGCATGTTCTTCACATGTACCCCAAAACCTAAAATGCAATTAAAAAAAAAAAAGAAATGCACAATCTCAGGCCTCACCTACCAGCTGAATCAGAATTTGCGTTTTCATGAGATCTAGACTCTCATATGCTCATTAAAGTTTGAAATGCCCTCCTACCTTACCCCACCCTAGGTTCCTCATTATTCCACTTCTTTCCTGTTTTCTTAATTTCTCTCTATTGGTTTTCTTCCTCACATGAAAACATTCTTTAAAAAGTCCTCCGCTGACTCTGCACCCCCATTTCCCCCATTTCTCTTCTTTTCTCAACCAAGTGCCATGAAGGAAGTTTCTGTACTTTCTGAATCCATATTTTCTGTTCACTTCTCATCACACTGTAGTACAGTTTAGTCACCTACCAAATATCTGGCCATTACTACGTGCTAAGCACTGTGTTAGACTCTGAGGATAAAATAGTATACAAAAGACATAGTCCTTGTCCTTGAATTACTATCCCCAAAATCATTTTGACATAGATCACCACTGATTTCTTGAATTGTCAATTCTGGGAAGCACTTTATTATCAATAGGAGAACACAGCTGTCCTGCTTAAGTCAGATATTGAAGAGATTTTGCAAAAGTATAACAGTACCACTCTTCTCACTAACTTTATTAAGAAAATATTTTTATAAAAATGTTATTTCTGTTAACATGTGATAGGCTTGTTTTTAGTTTTAAATGAACAAATATTCCTAAAATTAATTTTAATTTTTTCTTTTTTTGAGACAGAGCTTCGCTCTCATTGCCCAGGCTGGAGTGCAATGGTACAATCTCCACTCTCTACAACCTCCGCCTCCCGGGTTCAAGCGGTTCTCCTGTCTCAGCCTCCCGAGTAGCTGGGATTACAGGCACCTGCCACCATGCCCAGCTCATTAGTTTAATTTCTAGAGATAGAGATCCATAACTCTCTAGGCTGCTCAGTAATTTTTAGAGTATAAGGGGCTCCTGATATTAAGAAGTTTGAGAACAACTGGATTTCATATTAAAACCATGTTGGTTGCTCAACGGTATAGTTCGGATATTTGTCCCTGCCCAAATCTCATGTTGAAATGTAATTCCCATTGTTGGAGGTGGAGCCTGGCAAGAGATGTTTGCATCGTGGGCACATTCCTCATGAATGGCTTAGCACCGTCCTCTTGGGGCTGTCCTTGCACCAATAGTGTGAGTTGTTGCAAGATCTGGTTGTTTAAAATTGTGTAGTACTGCTCCCTCACTCTCTCCCTTGCTCCTGCTTTCCCCATGTGAGGTGCATGCTCCCTCTTCACCTTTTGGCATGATTGTAAGCTTCCCAAGGCCTCCCTAGAAGCCTCTAAGCACTGCTATAGAGTCTGTAGAAGCTGTAGAACCTGCAAAACCATTAGCCAATGAAACTTCTTTCCCTTACAAATCATTGCTTCTTTCTTTATAGCAATGCAAGAATGGCTGGATACACTCAATAAATCCCCAGTATCTACATAGGCATCAACTCTAGAATATACAATACATGTGAATAAGTTGCCTTCAACACTTTCTCTCCTATATTTGGTTAATTTAGCTATAGAAGTCACTTTCAAGAGACCAGGAGAAGATGGCCAAATTAAAAGCCTCCACCAACCATCCTCCCCACAGGAACACCAAATTTAAGAACTAACTACACATAAAGAAACTTTCATAAGAACCAAAAATCAGGTGAGCAATTACAGGACATTGTTTTAACTTAAAATCACTGAAAGAGGCATGGAAGAGGGTAGGACAAACAGTCATGAATTGCTGACACCGTCCTTCCCCTATTCCCCAGCAGCAGTGAATCTGTGTGCTTGCAGGAGGGAGAGTTTAGTGATTATGGGACTTTGCATTGAAACCCATGCTGCCCTTTCACAGTGGAAAGCAGCACTTGGCAGAACTCAGCCAATGCCCACAGAGGGAGCATTTAGACCAGCCCTAGCCAGGGTGAAATCATCCATCCCAGTGGCTGGAACTTGAGTTCTGGCAAGCCTTGCCACTGCAGGCTAAACTGTTCTGGAATCCTAAATAAACTCGAGAGCCAATCTAGGCAACAAAGTCTGGACTTGAGGGGCACATGACCTAGTGGGGAACATCAACTGTGGCAGCCCAAAGAGGGTTTGCACCACCCCTCCTCCAAGCCCAGGGAGCGTAGCTCACAGCTCGGAAAAAGACTCCTTCTTTCCACTTGAGGAAGAGTAGAGGACTTCGTCTTACAACTTGCAAACCAGCTCAGCCAAAGTAGGATAGTGCACCAAGCAGAGTCATGCGCCCCCCATGTGAGAAGCTAGCTCCCAGATGACATTCCTAGACACATGCTGGGCCAGAAAGGACACTGTTGCCTTGAAAGGAAAGACCCTGGAAGAATTCATCACCTGCTAACTAAAAAGCCCTTGGGCCTTGAATAATCATCAGCAGCAGACAGGTGGTACATACCATGGGCTTTGAGTGAGACTCTGAGATGTGCTGGCTTCAGAAGTGACCCAGCACACTCCCCACCATGGTGGTGATGAGGAGAGACTCCTGCTTCAGAAACATGGAGGAAAGAGTAAAAGGGGTAGTTTAGGTACCAGCTCAACCATAGTGGGGCAGAGCACCAAGAGGGCTCTTGAGGTCCCTGATTCTGAGCCTCAGCTCTTGGACAGCATTTCTGGACCTGACCTGGGCCACAGAGGAGCCCATTTCCATGCACCTGAAGGGTAAGTCCCAGGCCTGGCAGCAATCAGTCAACTATAAGCTGATTGGAGAGACCCTAGGGCTTCAGTGAACACCAGGGGTAGCCAGGCAGTACTCTCTATAGGCCTGGGGTGGTGGTGGCCACAGAGACAGACTCCTCTGCTTATGGAAAGAGGAGGAAAGTGTAGGAAGAACTTTGTCTTGGGGTTTGGGTGTCAGCTCAGCCACAGCTGAATTAAGCACCAGGTAGATTTTAAGATTTCCAGCTCCATGCCCTGGTTCCCAAATGGCAGCTCTGGACTGACCCATTGCCCAGGGGCACTCACTACCATGAAGGGAAGGACACAAGCCTGGCTGGCTTTGCCACCTGTTGATTGTAGATTCCTAGGGCCTTCAGCAAACGTAGGTGATAGCCAGGTAGCGGTTACACCAGGCCTTGAGCAAGACCCAGTGTTCTACTGGTTTCAGCTCTGACCTAGCATAGTCCCAGTGGTGGGACCACAGGTGTTCTTATGTTACCCCTCTCCCAGCTCCAGGCAGCTCAAAACAGAGAGGCAGGGAAAGGCCATTTGTTTGGGAGAGAGTAAGGAGAGAGAACAAGAGTCTCTGCTCAGTAATCCAGAGAATCCTTCCAGATCTTATCCAAGACTACCAAGGTGTTACCTCTATGAGTCTGCAAGAACCATCACGTTACTAGGCTAATGCAGATATGGTTGCAGTGACCAAACACTTAGATTACAACACCTAAAGTCCCTTCAAATACCTGGAAAGCCTTTCCAAGAAAGGTGGGTGAAAACAAGCACAGACTGTGAAGACTACAATGAATACTTAACTCTTCAGTCCTCAGACACCAATGAACATCCACAAGCATCAAGAGAATCCAGGAAAACATGACTTCACTAAACAAACTAAATAAGGCACCAGGGACCAATCCTGGAAGGACAGAGATATGTGACCTTTCAGATAGAGAATTCAAAATAGCCATTTCAAGGAAACTCAAAAGAAACTGACAATGCAGGGGGTGTAAACCTCCCCTGTGATATTGTTCCTAATATCCAGGAAGGGAGAAAATATTGCTCCCGATATCACAGAGGGTGTACACCCCACCTGTGATATTGTTTCTAATAAACAGGGGTAGGGGGGAGAAAATGATATTACTCCTAACATTGCTGGGGATGTACACCCTCACTCTGATATTGTTTCTAATATTCGGAAGTGGGGGTGAGATTACTCCCAATATCACACAGTATGTAGGCTCCCCACCATATTGTCCCTAATATCCAGTGGGGGAGAGAATGATATTACTCCTAATATCACAGTGGGTGTACATCTCCCTAGTGTTTGTTTTTAATCTCCAGTGGGTGATAGGATGATATTACTCCCAGTATCACACCAGGTGTATTCTCCCTCCTTGATATTGTTTCTAATATCCAGAGGGAGATGATGTTCAATATTACTGTCAATATTGAAGAGCATGTATATCTCCCCCATGATATTGTTTCTAATATCCTAAGGTAGGGAAGATAATATTACTCCCAATATTGCAGCGGCTGTACACAACCCCCTGTGATACTGTTTCTAATATTCAGGGATGGGAGAAAATCACATTACTCCTGGTCAGGCAGAAGGTGTATATTGTTCCTAATCTCCTGTTCTTGCAGAATGATATATCCTTCCTAATATCCAGGGGAAAAGAAGGTGATATTGCTCCCAATATCCCATGTGGTGTGCACCATCCCCCATGATACTGTTCCTAATATCTAGAAGGAAAGAGGATAATATTACTCTTAATATCACAGGGGGTGTACGCTCCTTTTGTAATATTGTTAGTAATATCCAAGGATACAGAGAATGATATTACTGTCAATATCAAGAAGGGTGTACATCCCCCCTGTGATATTGTTCCTAATATCCAGGAGGAAGAGGATGATATTACTTTCAATATCAAAGAAAGTGTACACCTCCCTATGATATTGTTTCTAATACCCGGGGAAAAGAGAATGATATTACTCCATATATTGCAGGGAGTGTACATACCCATTATGATATTGTTTCTAATATTTACTAGAAGGGGAACAATAATACTACTGTCAATATAGCAGAGGGAGCACACCCCCCGTGATATTGTTCCTAATATTTAGGGAAGAAGAGGAGGTTATTTTCAATATCAAAGGGAGTGTACACTCCCCAGTGATATTGCTCCTAATATCCAGGGGAAGGGGAAGAGAATATGCTATTACCCCTAAAATCGCAGAGGGTGCACACCCCTCCTGAGGCATTATTCATTCAATACAGATGAAGTGTGGATATATTACTTCCAGTATCATAGAGGGTGAAGACCCCTTGTGATATTGTTCCGAATATCCAGCAGGGTAGAGGACATTACTCCCAATAGCATAAAAGGTGTACACCTGTCCCTGTAATATAGTTCCAACTACCCACAGAGAAAGAGAATGATATCATTCCTAAAATTGCAAAGATGGTACACACCCCATGTGGTATTATTCTGAATATCAAAGTGAACAGAGTGTTATATTACTTTTAATATTGTAGGAGTTGTACACCCCGACTGTGATATTGTTCCTAATATCCAGACAACGAGAGTCCGTTATCATTCCCAGTATTGAAAAAGGTGTAAAGTCCCCGGGGATACTGTCCGTGATATGCAGGGGTAAAGGATGATATTACTCCTAATATCGCAGGGAATGAACACCCCCTTGTGATACTGTTCCTAATATCCAGGAAAAAACAGAATGATATTACTCTCAATATGGTAAGAGGTGTTCACCACCCTGTGATATTGTTACTAATATCCACAAGAAAAAAATTATATTAAACGAAATATTGCATGAGGTGTAACCCCTCTGTGATTTCGATTCTAATATCAAGAAGGGCAAGGAAGATATTTTTGTCAATATCGCAGAAGTGGGACTCCAACTAGTGTTATTGTGCCTAATATCAAAAAAGAAACAGAATAACATTATATTCTCCCTATGATATTGTTCCTAGTATCATATTACTCCAAATATCCAAAGTAGCCGGTGAGGGCACCCCCCTGCCATATGGTTCATAATATCCAGGCACAAAACCCCGCGATATGGTTCCCAATCTCCAGGGGCCGCCAGGGTGGTATTACTCGTCATAATGCTTGCAGGGGGATGTGGACACCCCCCCCAATATGCTTCGTAATATCCAGGGGCGGCCAGGGTGATATTACTTGCCATATCGTGGGGGGTTGTGGGCACCCCCCACCCCCCACAATATGGTTGGTAATATCCAGAGGCGGCTGGGGTCATATTACTCGCCATATCGTGCCCTTGATATGGACGGTGTGCTTCAGGTGACAGATACTCCATTTACCCTGATGTAATGATTACAAGTTGGATGCCTGTATCAAAATATCTCATGTACCCCATAAATATATACACCTACTTACCCATAAAAACAAAAAGTTAAAGGTAAAAAAAAAGAGTCACTTGCACTTGGTATTTCATGTACAGTTAAAATAGAAACAAAACAAAACAAAACAAAACAAAACAGAAGATGGATCCTAGTCCTTCGAAAACTAAAAGCCTTCACTGGAATACTTGTAACAACTGACCTACATGCTTTACTCTTCCAAAAATGGGAAAAACAAGATTAAAACCATAGTCTGCTTTAGATATTCTTCAAGTTTATATTGCCCATAAGCCATATTTTCTAAAGTTCTTAAAATCAGTACTTTTGTGCTCTTATCTTGAATACTTCAAAGTACCTAATTATAGTATTGGAATGTAGTTATAAGAACAAATGTCGGGAGAGAGATCCAAAATGGCCACGTAGCAGCGGCTCGGGATTGTGGCTGGCGGTGAGGGCGCAGAGAGCGAGTGGACGCCGCAGTTGTAGACGAATATTTGATGCCCACGGACTGCCAGATTCCCAGGGAGGGAGCCACACGGGTCGCCAGCGCGACTCTTTTGGCCAGCGCGACGCTTCTCAGTGCGGAGTGTGCGGGACTGGATGCCCTTTTAGTCGGGCTCAGCTGGTCCCATCCCCACAAGGAGAACAACAATTGGAAGCGCTGAGGACTGAGAAGCACAGCTGAACCCGGGAAGGCCCAGCTCTGTGGGGAAGGAGCGCCACCCTGAAGGAAAACTAAGAAACAGAAAAAACTTCATCACCAACAAGCTGGACGTCCACTCAGAGACCCAATCTCAAAGTCGGCAATTACAAAGATGACAGGTGGATAAATCCACAAAAATGGGAAGAAACCAGTGCAAAAAGGCTGAGAACACCCGAAATCAGAATGCCTCTCCTCCTACAGGGGATCGCAGCTCCCCTTCAGCAAGAGAACAAGGCTTGATGGAGGATGAGTGTGATGAACTCACAGAATCAGGCTTCAGAAGGTGGATAAT
>PVKP010040259.1:0-19569 GCA_004027715.1 Plecturocebus donacophilus
CGTGTTCTGAGGGGGGGAGCGGGTCGGTGCGGGGGTCAGACCTGGGCGGCTCGGTGACTGGGGGTTTGTTGCAGGTCATCCCGGTGGTCACTGAACTGATGGAGAGCAGCCACCGCTACCACCGAGGAGAGGTTGGTTGCGGGCCCGGAGCTGGAAAGCGGTGGTGGGATGGGCCAGCCCCGCCTGCCTGCACTCTGGGGAGAAGGTGCCGCGCCCCAGCCAGGGAGGCCCCTTTTTTGTCCTCTCGTTCTCTACAGTGGAAAGGGCTGGAGCCGTCCCCACCGGGTGGGCAGAGCCTCTGCGTTAATCTCCCTTCTTCCCTGAGCTGGCCTGGCCTGGGGTCCCCGTGCCCGGGTGGGGTTGGGGACTCTCAGGCTGCAGTGGCCGGGGTGGTCCCTGTGACCCGTCTCTGTCCCCGCAGAACCTGGAGTACTGCATCATGGTCATCGGGGTCCCCAACGTGGGCAAGTCGTCCCTCATCAACTCCCTCCGGAGGCAGCACCTCGGGAAAGGTACCGGCGCGTGTGGCTGCCGTGTGACTGTGTCTTTCCCGGAGGGGACGTGCCCGAGGAGCGCTGCCAGTCTCCTGCTGACCGTGCAGCCCCACAGCGCTTGGGGGCTTCACAGGAGGGCTGAACAGTGGGACCAGGTCATCCTGCTGTGATTTTCACACTCAGGTTTTCTCTCTCTAAAAGTCTTTAATATGAGGATGACTCTTATGAACTTTGATATTTTTTCATTCATTTAAATCCCTTTGATCCAGAGGATTCAAAGTGTGTGAAGTAGTGAGCAAGGCCATTCCTCAGATGGCATCTTTGTTGCTGTCGCTGGAGGCTTTCTGGACTCCGGGGTCACAGGCACGCCTCTCCTCCGTGCCTGTTCTCAGACTCTGGTGCAAAGCAGAAGTCCCACCACCCCTCACTGTGCCCCATGTTAATGTGTTTTTTTGAGTGTTTTAAAGTTTAATTCATTCTTTATTAGCTTCATTTTTCACATTAATAAGGTGTTTATTAAAAAACCCATTCTTGATGTACAAATCTGAAGGCTTTAAACTACAGGGAACTGTTATTTTACAAAGAGGGTGTTTTTGGTGCTAATTGGAGAGTTGTTTCATTTATTCTTTTTTTCTTTTTCTTTTGAACGTCAAGAGGAATATTCTTTTATTTTTAAGCGTGTTAGTTTTTATCAGTGGCATTAAGTACATTTATAGGGTTATGCAACCAGCACCACTATTTTCAAATATTTTGGTTACCTGAAAATGAAACTCTAAATACAAAGAGTCAGTCCCAAGTCCCCTACACCCCTGGTTCCACTTTCTGAGTTTGGTAACTGTAACTACATCCTACGAGTGGGCTCTCAGTACTTGGCCTTTTGTGACTGGCCGATGTCACTGATCTTGACGTTCTCAGGGTTCGCCTGTGTTGTCGTGAGTGTCAGAATTTTATCCCTTTGTACGGCTGATCACTTCCCGTTGTATGTACAGGCCACATCTTGTCCATTCATCTGGCTGGACACTTGTGTTTTTTACTCTTGCGTCATTTGTCCACAGTGGAGTGGTCCGACTCTTGGGACACACCCTAAGCTGGGTCCTAGAGAAGCCACAGGGTTCAGAGCCCAGGCGGGCTCCTGGTCAACCCTCTGTGGGCCGTGCTGTAGGAGGCAGGCTGACCTGGGTGCAGGGGTGGGTCCAGGAGCGGGGTAGGGGACTGTGTGGAAGGAGCAGCTCTGGTCTGACCGTCAGTCTGACGTGCCCTTCCAGTCCTGGAGAGGCAAGTTCTGGTGCATTTGTTGAAGACTGTCAGCCTCTGTGTGGCTTGGAAAGTGCCCCTGCTGTGAGCTGGTTTGGGACTGGAAGTGAAACAAATTACAGCCTTGGGAAGCTCACTTGGCGTTTAGGTTTTTCCATTTTGGATGGCCAGTTGTGTCATATATGTCTCTCTGCTTGTTCTGCAGCTTGTGTGTTTAGTAAATATCTGAGCCTCCTTTTCTCCTTTCCCTATAGGAAAAGCCACCAGGGTGGGCGGCGAACCTGGGATCACCAGAGCTGTGATGTCCAGAATTCAGGTGGAGTCCTCAGGGGCCAGGTCTAGCACTCTGTTGAAAGCTGTGCAGGCGTCTGGCACTTGCTGACCTCTGTGTGGCTTCCTGCCGCTGACTACGCTTCCCTCCTCTCTACTCAGTGTCCCCACCAAGCACCCCCGTGGCAGGCAGTGCCCCCGTCCTGACACCATAGTCCTTACAGTCTTTATGTCAAACCTTTGGGCAAGGCGCTCTGTTTTCCCCATTTCCAGATGAGGAGGCCACTGTCCAGGGCCACACAGTGGTCAGGGCAGAGCTGAGCGGCCCGCCACCCCCCACTCACTCCCCTGTGTTCTTCTCGGGAGTAGAAGACAAGCTGTTGGGACTGATACTTTTATTTATTCTCAGATTAAGTGGGAATTAGACCCTCTGGGGAACCCTGGAGCTTGGTGAGAGTGACGCTGCCTTGGGGTTGGGGCCTGGAGGCCTTCCTTGGAACATTGGGTGTCAGGGGCTGCTCAGCCTGGGTGGGAGGCTGCCACTGTGGCCTGATTGCACTCTTTGTGCCCCACAGGTGTCTGAGCGGCCCCTGATGTTCCTGCTGGACACTCCTGGCGTGCTGGCTCCTCGGATCGAAAGTGTGGAGACAGGCCTGAAGCTGGCCCTGTGTGGTGAGCTGGGGCCCGTCTCCCACCCTTAGGGCTGACTCACACGGGCCTCCAGACTGGAGTTGTTACTGCCTTTGACCTGGTTGCTGAAGCTTTGTGTGAGAGCTGTGTCGTGCACAGCTGACAGGCACTGGTCACCATTGGACCCTGCCCCACGAGTGGCTTTTGCTTTCCCCATTTGATAGACCAGGACGGAGAGGTTGGTCACAGATGCCAGGCTGGAGTTGGGGCTGGGACCACAGCCGAGTGCTGTCCTCTGGCGGAGTGCCTTTGTTGCTGGGTGGCCTTTTCCTTAAGAGCATGGTGTCTTTGGGCTGAGACTGGAAGGGATGTGTTTGAGCTTGATGGGAGCACAGATGTGGGCTGTTTCCAGTGCTCACCTCGGCTGCTGATTCCACAGGAACAGTGCTGGACCACCTGGTGGGGGAGGAGATCATGGCTGACTACCTGCTGTACACCCTCAACAAATACCAGCACTTTGGGTGAGTGCGGTGAATGTAGGGCAGCTGGGGCTCCTCCTCCTAGTCACCTTATTTAAAAAAAAAAACAGCATTATAAAGGTATTATAAACACAGTAACCTGCACATTATTTAAAGTGTCCAGTGGGACAAGTTTGGGATTACGGTCACATCTGTGAAAGCAACACACAATCAAGAAAACGAGTGTTCCCGTCACCCCAAGTCCCTTGCGCTCCCTTGGGATCGCTCCTTCCTGCCCAGGCAGCCATTCTCTAGAAATCCACATAGATGGAATCATGCAGGATGCGCACTCTTGTTGAGCTTGTCATGACACCATTGTGTGATCCCCGTGTGTTAGGGTTAGGGTTATCTTTTTATTGATAAAGTTTTCAGGGTACATATGATATTTTGATACATTCATATCATGTGTAATGATCAAATCAGGGTAATTGGGATATCGATCATCTCAAACATTTATCTCTATGCTGGAAACGTTTGAATTGCTCTCTTCTGGTATTTGAAATAATAATGTAGAATCCTGTTAACTGTAGTCACCTTTCCAACTTCCGAACACTTACTCCTCCTTCCTAACTATTTATTAACCAACCTCTGTGCATCTCCTCTCCCCCTCACCTCTGGTAATCACAGTCTACTCTCTGTCTTCATGAAGTCCACTTTTTCAGCTCCCACATTTGAATCAGTGCATGCATTATTTGTCTTTCTGTGCTCGCTTATTTCACTTAACCTCCAGTTCCTTTTGTGTTGCTGCAAATGACAAGATTTCATCCTTTTTTATGGCTGAATAACATTTCCTAGTGTTTTATGTACCACATTTTCTTTACCCCTCATCCTTTGATGGACACTTAGGTGGACTGCATATCTTGGCCATTGTGAGTGGTACTGCAGTGGGCATGGGATTGCAGGTATTTCTTCAGTATGTCCATTTCCTTTCTTTTGGATCTATACGCAGTAGTGAGATTGCTGGATCACATGGTAGTTCTGTTTGTAGTGTTTTGAAGAAGCTCCATACTGTTTTCCATAGTAGCTGTACTAACTTACCTTCCCAGCAGGAGTGTGTGACGGCTCCCCTTTCTGCACGTCCTCAACAGCATCTGCTATTCCTTGCCTTTTTGAGAAAAGCCATTTCAACTAGGGTGAGATGAAATCTCCTTGTGGTTTTGATTTGCATTTCTCTGGTGATTAGTCACGTTGAGCATTTTTTCATACACTTGTTGTCCATTTGTCTGCCTTCTTTTGAGAAATGTTTATTCAGGTCTTCTATCCATTTTTTAATCAGCTTGTTTTTTTTTGCTATTGAGTTGTTTGAGTTCCTTATATAATTTGGTTATTAATTCCTTGTTGGGTGGATAGTTTGTAGATCTTTTCTCCCGTTCTGTAGATTGTCTCATCATTGCTTCGATAGTTTTGTTGTTTGCTTTGGGTCTTGCTGTGTCATCCAGGCTAGAGTGCAATGGTGCCATCATAGCTCAGTGCAGCCTCAAACTCCAGGGCTCAGGAGATCCTCCTGCCTCAGCCTCCCAGGTAGCTGGGATTACAGGCACGCCCCACCCTACCTGGCTGCCTGATTGTCTCCTCTGCTGCACAGAAGCTTTTCAGCTTGATGTACAATTTTTTACATCTGCCTGTTTTTTTTTTTTTTTTTTTTTTTTTGCTTTTGTAGCCTTTGCTTTTGAGGTCTTACACAAAAAATCTGACCCAGACCAATTTTCAGAAGTGTTTCCCCTCTGTTTTCTTCTAGTGGTTTCATAGTTTCAGGTCTTAGACTCAGGTCTTTAGCCCCTTTTGCTTCGGTTTTGTGTGTTGTGAGAGGTGGGGTCTAGGTTCATTCTTTTGCCCGTGGTTATCCCGTTTTCCAGCACCCTTCATGGGAGAGACTGTCTTCTCCTCCGTGCACGTTCTTGGCTCCTTTGTAGAACGTGACTTGCTTGTAAATGCGTGGATCTATTTCTGGCTTCTCTAGTCTGTTCTGTTGGCCTGTGTATGTGTTTTATGCCAGTCCCATGCTGTTTTGATTACTACAACTTTGTAGTATATTTTAAAGTCAGGTAGTCTGATGCCTCCAGCCTCGTTCTTTTTGCTTCAGGTTTGCTTTGGCTGTTTGGGGCCTTTAGTGGTGCCATACAAATTTTAGGATTGTTTTTTCTGTTTCTTTGAAGTGTCATTGCTGTTTTGATAACAATTGCATTAAATCTGTAAATTGTTTTGGATGGTATTAATAACTTAACAGTATTCTTCCAACTGATAAGCGTGGAATCTAGGTATTTTATATTTTTGTAACTATTGTAAATGGGATTTTCTGTATTGTTTTTCCTATTACTTGCTGTTGGCATGTGTATATGCTACTGATTTTTTTATGTTGATTTTGAATTCTAGAACTTTATGAAACCTTTTCATTAGTTCTCATAGTTTTTTTGGTGAAGTCTTTTGGTTTTTCCAAATATAACATTATGTCATCTGTGAATAAAGATGATTCTGACTTTTTCCTCTCCAATTTGGGTGACTTTTCTTTCTTTCTCTTGCTTAATTGCTCTGGGTAGAACTTCCAGTATTATGTTGAATAAAAGTGGTAGAAATGGGCATCTATGTCTTCTAGATCTTGGAGAAAAGCTGTTTTTCCTTGTTCAATATATTGTTACCTGTGGGTTTGTCATATATGGCCTTTATTGTTTTAAGGTATGTTCCTTCTGTACTCAGTTTGCCGAGCGCTTTTATCATAAAGGGGTGCTGAATTTTATTGACTACTTTTCCAGCATGTGTTGAAATGACTGATTTTTTTCCCCCTTGGTTCTGTATAATGTTATATGTTCATTGATATGCATATGTTAAACTATCCTTGCAACCTTGGGACGCATCCCACTTGATCATGGTGAATGATCTTTTTAACGTGTTGTTGAATTTGGTTTGCTAGTCACTTGTGGAGGATTTTTGCATCTGTGTTCATCAGGAATATTGGCCTGTTGTTTTCTTTTTCTGCTGTGTCCTTGTCTGGTTTTGGTAGCAGGATAATGCCTTTTACAATGACTTTGGAAGTATTCCCCGCTTCAGTTTTTTTAAATAGTTTGAGTACAGTTGACACTAGTTCTTCCTTAAATGTTTGACAGTTCAACAGTGAAGCCATCAGGACCTAGGATTTTCTTTGATGAAAGAGTTTTTATTTAATTAATTTATTTTAGATGGAGTTTCACTCTTGTTGCCCAGGCTGGAGTGCAATGGCATGATCTCGGCTCACTGCAGCTTCTACCACTTGGGTTCGAGAGATTCTCCTGCCTCAGCCTCCCGGGCACCTGGGATTACAAGCATGCACCACCACACCTGGCTAATTTTGTATTTTTAGTAGAGATGGGGTTTCTCCATGTTGGTCAGACTGGTCTCGAACTCCTGACCTCAGGTGATCCGTCCACCTCAGCCTCCCAAAGTGTTGGGATTATAGGGGTGAGCCACTGTGCCTGGGGGATGAGAGTTTTTATTACTGCTTTGATCTTGTTACTTACTATTGGTCTGTTGACAGGTTTTCCATTTCTTCATGGTTCGGTCTTGTAGGGTGTTTGCATCCAGGAATTTATCAGTCTCTTCTAGGTTTTCCAGTTTGTTGGTGTGTAGTTGTTCATGTTAGTCTCTAATGATCCTTTTTATTTCTGTAGTATTGGTTGTAATGTCTCCTTTTTGTTTTCTGATTTTATTTATTTTGATCTCTTTTTAAAATTCTAGCTAAATGTGAATTTTGTTTATATTTTGTTTCTATTGATCTTTGGTTTTTTTTTTTTTTTTAGTCTCAATTTCATTTATTTCTGCTGTGATCTCCTGATCCCCATTATTTCTTTTCTTCTCCTGATTTTGGGTTTGGTTTGCTCTTGCTTTTCTGGTACCTCGAGGTTCTTGCATAGGTTATTTGAAGTCTTCTGCTTCTTTTGGCGTAGATGTTTATTGCTGTAAACGTCTGTCTTAGCACCACTGTTGCTGTATCCCATAGATTTTGATATATTGTGTTTCCATTTCCATTTGTTTCAAGAAATTTAAAGATTTTCTTTTTAATGTTTTTATTAACACATCGATTATTCAGGAACGTGTTGTTTTGTGATTATTCAGGAATGTGTTGTTTCGTTTCCATGTGTTTGTGTAGTTTTTGAGGTTCCTCTTACGGATTTCTAGTTTTATTTAATTGTAGTCAGAAAAGATACTCAATATGGTTTCAGCTTTTTTGAATTTGTAGAAACCTGTTTTGTGGCCTAACGTATGGTCTCTTCTGGAGAACGTTCCATGTGCTGATAAGTGTGTTCTGCAGCAGCTGGGCGAAATGTTCCATAAATGTCCGTTAGACCTGTTTGATGTACTGCGTAGTTCACTTCAGGGTTTCTGTTGATTTCTGGCTGGAAACACCCTACCGAGAGGGGGTGTTGTAGCCCTCAACTACCATTGTATTGCAGTCTGTCTCACTTTCAGTCTGTCAGTGTTTGCTTTAGATATGTATGTGCTCTGGTGTTGAGTGCATAGATATTTATAATTGTTGTTTCTTCTTGCTGAATTGACCCCTTTATCATCATATAGTGACTTCCTCTGTCTTTTTACAGTCTGACCTGTAGTCTGTCTTGTCTTGTATCAGTATAGCTGCTCCTGCTCTTTTTTTTTTGGTTTCCATTTACATGGAATATGTTTTTCTACACTCTGACTTTCAGTCTGTGTGTATCTTTATAGCTAAAGTGGGTTTCTTTTTATTTGAGATGTAGTTTCACTCTTGCTGCCCAGGCTGGAGTGCAATGGTGTGATCTAGGCTCACTGCAGCCTCTGCCACTCAGGTTCAAGCAGTTCTCCTGCCTCAGCCTCCTGAGTAGCTGGGATTACAGGCATGTACCACCATGCCTGGCTTATTTTGTATTTTAGTAGAAATGGGGTTTCTCCGTGTTAGTCAGGCTGGTCTCAAACTCCCGACCTCAGATGATCCGCCTGTCTCGGCCTCCCAAAGTGCTGGGATTACAGGCATGAGCCACCATGCCTGGCCGATAAAGTGGGTTTCTTATAGGTAGCATATAGTTTGATCTTGTTTTTTTATCCATTTAGCCACTGTATGTTTTTTGTTTGTTTTTGAGACAGGGTCTCACTGTATTGCCCAGGCTGGAGTGCAGTGGTGTGATCATAGCTCACTGTAGCCTTGAACTCCTGGGCTCAAGCAGTCTTTCCACCTCAGCTTCCCGATAGTTAGGGTTGCCGGCATGTGCCACCACACCTGGCTTTTTTTTTTTTTTTTTTTTTTTTGATAGAGACGAGGTCTTGCTTTGTTGCCCAGGCTGGTCTTGAACTCCTGGCCCCAAATGATTCTTCCACCTTGGCCTCCCATAGTGCTGGGATTACAAACATGAGTCAGAGTGGCTGGCCTACTCTATGTCTTTATTTGAAGAATTTAGTACATTTGCTTTCAATATTGTTGTTGATAGATAAAGACTTACTGTTGTCCTTTTGTTGCTTATTTTCTGAGTAACTCCTCTCCCTCTCTTCTTACCATCTTTCCTTCGTATGTGGTTAAGAGATTTTCTCTGTTGGGATGTTTTAATTTATTGCTTTGTATTTTTAGTGTATATATTATAGGTAGTGTACCATCAGGCTTACAAAAAGCATCTTGTTTTATAACAAGTTATTTAGTTATTTTAGCTGGCCATGGTACTCTGTGACTGTACCCAGGTAGTCAGCAGGCTGAGATAGGAGGGCTTGAGCCCAGGAGTTTGAGGCTGCAGTGAGCTATGATCATGCCATCACACTCCAGCCTGGGTAACAGAGTGAGACCCCCTCTCTTAAAAAAAATTATTTTAACACATGACACCTTAACTTTGATCACAGAGGAAAGAATAGAAACAAAGGAAAAACTAAACAACTCTATACTTTAACTCCATCTTTCCCCAACATTTGCACTTTTTGTTATCTCAATTTATTTGTTTTTATATTGGCTATCTCTTTACAGGTTGCTGTAGTTACTATTTTTGATGCATTTTTCTTTTAGTCTTCATACTGGAGATGTGAATGAATGCACCACAGTCACAGTATTATTCTGAGTCTGTTTGCGTATTTACTTTTCTCAGTGGGTTTTATACCTTCACACATTTTCTTTTTGTACATTAGTGTCCTTTTCTTTCAGATAGAAGAACTTTTTTTTAGCATTTCTTGTAAGTTGGGTCTGATGAATTCCCTCAGCTTTTGTCTGTCTAGGAAAGACTTTCTCTGTCTCATGTTTGAAGGATAGCTTTGCTGGGTACAGTGTCCTCAGTTGACAGTTTCATTTTTTTTTCTTCAACACTTTGAATGTATCATCCCATTTCCACCTGGCCTCTGATTTCCCTAGGGAAGTATGTTGCCAGATACATTGGAGGTCTCTTACACATATATTTGCTGCTTTTCTCTTACTACTTGTAGGATTCTTTGTCCTCTATTTTGAGAGGTTGATTATGATATGCCTTAGGATAGTTTTATTTGGATTAAATTTGTTTGGTGATCTCTGATCTACCTGTACCTGGACATTTATGTCTTTCTGAAGGTTTGAAAATTTTTTCTGTAATTACTTGTTTGAATAAGCTTTCTGCCCCTTCCTTTTTCTCAATTCCTTCTTAAACCCTAGTAATTCTTAGGTTGGCTCTTCTGAGGCAGTTTTCTATATCTTGCAGGTGTTCTTCATTCCTTTTCATTCTTTTTTCTTTTTTCTCTTTTGTATATTTTCAAATAGCCAGTCTTCAAGCTCACTGATTCTTTGCTCCTCTTGATCCATTCTGCTATTGAAAGCCTCTAATACATTTTTTAGATTAGCAAATGTATTTTTTAGTTCCAGGATTTCCATTTGATTTTTTTTTTTTTTAATTCAATCTCTGACAAATGTTTGAATTGTTTTTCTGTTTTATTGGAGTTTTCTGAGGTTTTCTTTTTCTTTTTTTTGAGACAGAGTCTCGTTCTGTAGCCCAGGCTGGACTACAGTGGCACCATCTTGGCTCACTGCAACCTCCAACTCTTGGGTCCCGGTTCAAGCAGTTCTCCTGCCTCAGCCTCTGGAACAGCTGGGATTACAGGCATGCGCCACCATGCCCAGCTAATTTTTTTGTATTTTTAGTAGAGACAGGGTTTCATCATGTTGGCCAGACTGGTCTTGAACTCCTGATCTCATGATCTGCCTGCGTTGGCCTCCCAAAGTGTTGAGATTACAGGCATGAGCCACTGCGCCTGGCCACTTTTTTTTTTTTTTAAAACTGTCATCTCGAATTCTTGATTTGAGAGCTCACACATTGCCATCTTGTTAGGGTGGTCACTGGCTCTTTGTCGGTTTGAGGAGGTCATGGTTTTCTGTTAGCTGTTGTTTCTTGTGCACATACGTCTATGGTTTCGCATTGAAGGATTTGTTATCCAGTCTCTTCTGTCTGCCTTGTTTTTTCTTGGATGTTTGCTTAAGGGTTCTTTGCAACTTACTGTCTGGAGTTCTTCCACTTCTCTGGTTTCATCCTCAGATTTGAGTTCTGGAATATTGCTGGTGATGTTCTTGGTGCTGGATATTTGGTTTTGGTTTTCTTTGAGAGGGTGAGTGAAGCCAGATTGCTTCTACTTCTCTGTTTTGGTGATGTCATTCCCTCTATCAACTCTTTAATATTTTTGATGCTATTATAAATGGTATTGTTTTTATTTCCATTTTTGATTTTTCATTGCTAGTACATAGAAATAGAATTGATTTTTGTGTATTGATCTTGTATCCTGTAACTCTGCTAAATTTACTCATTCCAGTAGCTCTTTGTAGATTCCAATTAGATTTTCTACCTAGACAATTACGTCATTTACAAATAAAGACCCTCCTACTTACTCTTTTCCAGTCCAGATGCCATATTTTGTTTTGTTGCTTTATTGCACTGGCTACAGTCTTCAACACAATTGACATTTTTTTTTTAGTACTTGAGATGTGGTGAGAAGAGACATCTTTTTTTGTTCCTGATCTAAGGTAGGAAGCTTTTGGTCGCTTACCATTCAGTGCGATTTTAGGTATGGGTGTTTCTTAGATGCCCTTTATCAGGTTGAAGAGAACAGTCTGGCTAGAGGCTTATTAATTTTATTGATTTTTCCCAAAGAATCAGCTTTTGGTTTCATTGACTTTCTGTTGTCTTCATTTTTTATGTCATTGATTTGTTTAATATTTATTTCTACTTTGCTGACTTTCTGTTTGTACTATCAGTTATTGTGAGAGGGGTATTGAAATTCCCCACTAAAACTGGATTTCTGTCTTTCTCCTTGCTGTTCAGTCAGCTTCAGCTTCATGTGTTTTGAAGCTATCCTGTTAGGTACAGAAACATTCAGGAGATTGTTATGTCCTCTTGATGATTTGATGCCTTTATCATTATGAAATGGTCTTTTTTTTTTAATCCTTCAGAATATTCTCTGCTCTGAAATTTGTCTTGTCTGATACTCATATAGCCAGTCCAGCTTTTTTTTTGAGACAGAGTCTCACTCTGTTGCCCAGGCTGGAGTGCAATAGTGCAGTCTTAGCTCCCTGCAATCTCCGCTTCCTGGGTTCAAGCGATTCTTGTGCCTCAGCCTCCCGAGTAGCTGGGATTACAGGCATGTGCTGTCATGCCTGGCTCATTTTTGTATTTGTAGTTGAGATGGAGTTTCGCCTCCTTGGCCAGGCTGGTCTTGAACTCCTGGCCGCAAGTGATCTGCCTACCTCGGCCTTCCAAAGTGCAGGGATGATAGGTATGAGCCACGGTGCCTAGCCCACTCTGGCTTATTTTGATTAACAGTAACAGGGTACATGTTTTTCTTTCCTTTTATTTTTAGCGTATTTGTGTCTTTATACTTAAAATGTGTTTCTTAGAGTCTGCATATCATTGGGTTTTGCTTCTTATCCAGTCTGACAGTCTCTTTTAGGTATTTAGACTATTTACATTTAATCATTTATGAGATTATTTATAGGTTTAAACTTAAAAACCTATAAATAAAAGGTTTGCTATTTTTTTTTATTACCTTGCTATTTGTTTTTCATTTATCTCAAAAATTTTTTTTTGAGATGGAGTTTCGCTCTTGTCACCCAGGCTGGAGTGCAATGGTGCGATCTCGGCTCCCTGCAACCTCTACCTCTGGGTTCAAGTGATTCTCCTGCCTCAGCCTCCTGAGTAGCTGGGACTACAGGCACATGCCATCATGCCCAGCTAATTGCTTTTGTATTTTTAGTAGAAACGGGATTTCACCATGTTGACCAGGCTGTTATTGAACTCCTGACCTCAGGTGATCCATCTACCTTGGCCTCCCAAAGTGCTGGTATTACAGGTGTGAGCCACTGTGCCTGGCTTCTTTTTTTGTGTGTCTTTTTAGTAGAGATGGGGTTTCACCATGTTGGCAAGGCTGATCTCGAACTCCTGACCTCAGGTCATCCGCACGCGTCAGCCTCCCAAAGTGCTGGATTACAGGTGTGAGCCACCGCACCTGGCCCATTTGTCTCAGTTTTTGTTTTCTTTCTTCCTCTCTCATGCCTCTTTAGGATTGAATATTTTAAAATGATTCTACTGTATCTCCTTTGTTAGCTTATTATCTACAGCTTTTGGGAGAGGTTGCTTTAGGGTCTGCAGTGTGTCTTTCAGTGATGACCTTACAATAGTGTATTTCCATTTTTCTTATCCTGATCCTTCTGCCATCATCATCATGTATTTTACCTTTATGTATTTTATAAACCCAGTTACACTTCTTTTATCCATAGTTATCTTTTAAAGAAATATAAAATACAGAAAAGTTTTATATGTTTTCCTATCAGTTTGCCATCCACACCTTCTCATTTCTTTGTGTTAGGTCCAGGTTTCCTTCTGCTGTGATTTTACTTCTGTCTGAAGGATTTCCTTTAACAGTTACTGTAAGGCAGGCCTGCTGGTGATGAATTCTTTCCTTACATTTATTGTAAGGCGGGTCTGCTGGTGATGAATTCTTTCAGCTTTTGTTTGCCTGAAGACATGTTTATTTCACCTTTGTTTTTAAAGATATTTTCTCTATGTGTGGAATTCCAGATGGAGGGTTTTTAGTGCTTGAGGGAGTCGCTCACCCTGTTTCACTCCGGTGGTGTCTGATGAGCTGCTGTCCTGTTTGTTTTTGTTCCTCTGCTACTTCTAGGATTTCTTCTTAGTGCTTTTGAGCAACTTGTTCACAACAGACCTTGGAATGGTTTTCTGTATGTTCCTTGTGCTTGTAGTTCATTGAGATTTTTGGATCTGAGGCTTTGTAGTTTTCATGAAATTTGGATCATTTTGAACCTTTATTTCTGCAGATGTTTTTTCTGCCCCTCTCTGCTCCTCAGGACCCTAGGCACACAGGTACAGGCTGCTTGGCTTGGTCCCACCGTGGCTCAGTAAAGCTTTGTGCTTGTTTTGCGGTTTCTGTTGCTGTGTCTTCAGGTTCACTCATCTTTTCTTCTGCAATGTCCAGTTTGCTGTTCATCCCATGCAGTGGTTTTCACGGTTCACACTTCTGCACATTTAGTTTGGATCATTTAAAAAATATCTTTCGTGTCTCAGCTTAAATTTAATGTCTTGTGTGTTAATTATAACATTGGGTCAGTTTCAGTTGACTGATTTTTCTTCTCATTAGGGGGTCTGTTTTCTTGCTTTGTAGGCCTGGTAATTTTTGGATGTCATAAATATATACATATATACACATATATATAAACACACACATACATACACATATCGACACACATATATACACATATAAACACATACAGACACATATATAGACACACATACACATACATAGACACACATACATATAGACATATGTACACATATAGACACATACCCATATATAGACATACACATAGACACACACATACGCAACCATATATAGACACATACATACACATATAGACACACACATACACATATAGACACATGCATACACATATAGACACACATACACATATAGACACACATATAGACACATGCATACACATATATAGACACATACACATATAGACACACATATACAGACACATACACACATAGACACATACACACATAGACACATACACATATATAGACACACACATACACATATATAGACACACACATACATACATATATAGATGCCCACATACACATATATAGACACACATGCATACACATATATATAGACAGACACATACACATAGACACACATATATAGACACATACACACATATAGATACATATAGACATACACACATATACAGACACACACATACACATAGATATACACACATATATAGACACACATACACATGCATACCTGTATATATACAGACACATGCATACACATATATAGACACACACATACATACACACATATATAGACACACACGTACATACCCATATATAGACACACACATACATATATACATAGACACACACACATATAGACACACATACACATATGTAGACACACACATAGACACATACACATGCATACACATATAGACACATGCATACAGAGACACATGTAGACACACATATAGACACACGTAGACACACGCAGACACACATACATACACACATAAACACACATACGCACATACATAGACACACACACATATACATATATATATATTTTTTGTTTTGTTTTGTTTTTTCTTTTTTTGAGACGGCCGCGAGACAGGTCCCCCTCACCCCTGCTGGTCAGGACGGTTGGGAGGGTGTTGGGTCGAGGTTAGTCAGGCTCCTGAGGCTCAGGGTACTGTTTGTCTCTGTGAGTTGCTGCTCTGTGTTGGCCTTTCCCTCCAGGCCTGTCTGCCCAGAGCCTGCACTGAGAGGAGTCAGGGCGCCCATGAGAATGACCGGGTGGCGCTCAGCAGTGGTGGGCGGCCAGCCAGCCCATGCTGGTCTGTGTGCTAGGAAAACGCCACTCAGACATCTGGCCGGGTGGGAAGGATGCAGGTGGACTGGCTGCCTGGAAGTTACCCAGTGCCATCCTTAGCAGCAAACGGGCTGTGTTGGCAGGTGGTCTGCTGTGCTGCCCTTTTGGTTTCCAGGAGCTGGGCCTGCACAGAGACCTGCCTGTCCCCGCTTCTGGATAGGGAGGCTGAAGCCTGTGCATGTGAACAGCTGTTACTCTTTCCATTGCAGCAAGGGCTCCAGTGGTGGGAGCTGCCCTCTGTGCTGCTGGCCATGGCCACACAGGACACAGCTCAGGGATTCTTAGATAGTGGCTCTCCCCTGGGGCCCAGCCCGTCACCCCTGGTGTCATCTCGATCATCCATAGTGCCATAGTCACTGTTATCCACAGGAAGTGCCTGGCCATGGCCTTGGTGGCATTCAGGAGGGCGGGAGGGTCCGGCCTGACTGGCTGCGCAGTGTTGGTGCTGGGCCCCTTGACACTGACCTGCAGCTTGTGTGCAGGTACGTGCAGCACTATGGCCTGGGCAGTGCCTGTGACAACATAGAGCGCATGCTGAAGAGTGTGGCCGTGAAGCTGGGGAAGACGCAGAAGGTGAAGATGCTGACAGGCACGGGTGAGTGAGGCTGTGATGCAGGCACCGGAGCCTCACCGCTTTACCCAGGGGGACCCCAGCTGTCCCAGAGGAGGCAGGGAGGAGAGGAACTTGTCGAGGAGTATGCGGGTGGCTCTTCTGGGAATGGGTTTCAGGGCAGGGGAGCCACAGAAAGCTGTGGAGAGGAAGGGCTCGTAGTCCAGGCTTCCAGGGCGAGACCGGCCCTGCCCGGTGCTGGTCAGTGCTAGGTGGACGCTGCAGGCCTCGCATGCCTGGCCTTGGAGGCTCCAGGCAGTGCAGCTCAAGCTGTTTTCTTTCTGAGTGTGATCCCATTCCTCAGGCTTCCCTGATGCTACCTCAGGGTCTCTTAGGGCTCCTTCCTCACTGAACCCTCCTGTCCCCTAGGTGACGTGAACGTTATTCAGCCTGACTACCCTGCGGCAGCCCGTGACTTCCTCCACACCTTCCGCCGCGGGCTGCTGGGCCCCGTGATGCTGGACCGTGATGTCCTGCAGGGCCACCCCACCCCCGAGACTGTGCCCTGAACCTGTGGCCTCCCAGACCTCCTGACCGGGCTGGTTGAGTCTCAAGACAGCTCACTCGGTCCAGAAGCTCCATGCTGGCCACTAGGGTGCTGTGCTCTGTGGCACCCCCACGGCCTGGTCAGCTCCAGGGGCCCTGGTTCCAGGGGCGGAGCGGGTGGGAGTGCATACCAGGCTTCCAGTCGGCTCCTGAGCAGCCCCACATGCTTGGTTCTCCCGGAGCTTCTTGCCCAGTGCCTCTGTCTCAGGAGTTCAAGCTATAACCTGTAACCTTTAAAATCTCCAATTAAAGGGCCTGTTTGTTATTGGCCAGGGAGGTGTACCATAGTGCTTTGGGCCTGTGTGTGGAAGTTGGTCTCACCAGTGCAACCTAAGAAATGAGCAGGTTGGCAGCCGGGGCTTGTGTTGGAGGCTTTCAGTCTGGTGTCCTGCAGTCCTGCAATAAGGAAGAGGCTCGCTGCCAGCAGAGGGGTTTATTTCACACTTAAAAGGTGCATACAGACACGGACAGGAGACTCCCAACAGCAGAGCCTGAGCACTGGCTTTGCCCCTCGGTACCCTGGGTCTTATTCCAGGGCAGCGGTGAGGGGGACGCCCTGTACATGGCTTTGCTGTGTACAGACTGGAAGGTTGCCCGGTGTGGGCAGCAGAGACCCCTGGCCTCTGAGTACCTTCTAGCCCATGGGGTAGTGGGATTCTGCAGTAGTGGGGAAGAGAGAAGAGGAGGGAAGGCGGGTGGGGCTGGTGCTGCGGGGCCTGGGGCCAGGGAGATCCTGTGCAGAAGCTCCAGCCGCCTCTTTCCAGTGCTGGCCTGACCTTCCCACAGCAGCCTCCACCATGGCCCTGGTGCTAAGTGGCCCCTCCTTGCTGGCTGGCCGCCTCTGCTGCCCCAACCCCACACACTGAGCAGCCTGAAGTTAGCCCCCGAGTGCCACCTGCATCCTGCCATGGCAGGATGACCACCCGTGACAGGAAGTATTGAGAGTGGATGTGTCGGATGCTAATGTGCTGAATAAATGATGACTGCAGAGCACGGTGTGTCCACATCTGGAACGTTCCATCAGCTTGCAGCGCTGTGGTGTGTGAGGATCTGGTGCAGCGCAGCCCATTTTCCAAGTGGGTGTCTGCCAAGTCAAGGGGGCTCCGGTGGGTTTCCCTTCCTTGAGAGGACTCAGACCACTCCCTGCCTCCTGGGGGAGATGGAGAAGGGCTCCTGCCTGTGAGGCTCTGCTGGCCTTGGTGCATTGAGCTTGATCTGGAAGGGTGGAGGAGCATCGGGCCGGGGCATTGCTGGCAGTGTGGATGGGAGGCTGCAGGGTGCTGCCTCCTGTGGCTTAGTGCCCCTGTGCTGGAGAGCAGTGCTTGGTCCAGAGTCCTGCCAGCAGCCTCCAGATCCTCACCTTGGCTTGAACCCAGGCCAGCTGGGGAAGGCAGAGGCCGATAGGGCCCGTGGGAGGTGCTGGTCTCGACTTCCACGTCCACTGAGTCCAGAGGCTCAGGTCAGGAGGCTGCAGCCGGCTGGGGTGAGGCTCTCACCAGGGCACGGTGAGGGTGAGATCCCAAGGCCATGGGGGGCCAGGGGGAACCCATGCTACCTTGGATGAGTCAGGTGGCTGGAGAGCTAGATACTGTGGCAGAGGCGAGACCCCTCAGTGCTAAGCCCATGGAGGATGCCCCAGGCTGGCAGGACTGGGAAGCGGGGGCCGGTCTTACAGGTGTCCAGTGTTGGAGAAAAGTCCTTGTCAGGATGCCTGGTGCCTCGTGTCCTTGGATGGTCAGAGCCCTTGGAGACGAGGGCTCAGCCTCTTGCATGGGTGTCCTGTGGGGCGCTGGGCCTCACTGCTGGCCTCCTGCTCACTCTGTGGTCTGAGTTGCCTCCTGGCTCCACTGAGCAGACCGCCAGCCGCCATCCTCCCACGCTGACACCCAGGCCCCTGTCCCGAGGCCTAGAACAGCTGCTTCCGAGGAAGGGGCTGCCTGCAGGGAAATCTGGGAACGGTGCAGCCTGAGCTGTGCCCAGGGAGGGCTCTTCAGTGGGATTGGCAGTTGCCGTGCCCTGAGTACAGGCAGAACTGTGTTATCCCTGAATGTGAACCTCAAGTTCAAAGGAATTGGAAAGCTCTGGAATGTGTTGGGACTTTTTCCCTAAAATGGGTCCCGAGGAGAGTTAAGTGACTTGTTTCAAGTTGCTGGAGCAAAGTGGGTCTCAGGGATCTCGGCCTGAGGTGTGGGGGACAAGGCCTAGGCAGCCCCTCTGGGGCAGGGTATGTTCTCCCACGAGGGAGAGCCAGGATGGACGTTCCTGGGATGGACACGTTTCCTGCTTGGGAATGTTCCTGGGTTGTGAGAGCCACAGGGTCTTGTCTTGTGGGCAGCTGGTTAGCACCTTGCGTGTTCCCCTCACTTCCCCCCAAATCCCTAAGTTCTCTGGTCCATTTCATTGCTGCTTTTGGGGAGGGCCATGGGCTTCAGCCTCAGTGGCAAAACCAGCCTGAGGTCGCCTCCCTGCCATGGGTCACCAGGGCCCCTGGGCAGGGGAGGGGAGCAGGGGTGGCTTGGATGCCTGTTCTGGCACCTCCCTTTGGGCAGCTCTGGAGCACGGCTGGGCGGATGATATGGGAGCCACCAGCAGCCGCCTTTCTGGCTGGGGGGACCTTAATATCCTGGAGCTTGTGGGGCAGGACGCATGGTCCCCTGGAGGTGGGAGATGGGGGCGGCGTAGGCAGGACGGTGGATGGGGGGTCCACAGGAACAGCCAGCAGCTGCTACCCGGACTGGGGCTCAAGGCTGTGGGCAAGGGAGGGATGGGAGCCCAGGCCTGAGGACTTGGGGAACGGAGTGGGCCAGGGACCAGATGTGATCCCCAAGCCCAGCCTGGCCTAGGGCCGCAGCAGCCCCAGGAGGGCGCTGCTCAGGACGAGGCAGAGGCGCGGGTCGCGCGTGGGCCCAGCGCCCGAAGTCCACGCCCAGTAGCTGTAGATGCCGGGGCCGGTCCCGTTGCCTCCGGGCACCCCGTCCTCGTCCTCCAGGCCGCGCTCCCCGGGCCCCGCGGCCCTTCTCCAGCCCGAGCCGGTGGCCAGGCCCGCGGCAGCCCCCGCCGCCGCCCCCGCCGCAGCCCCCGCCGCAGCCACGCGCAGGGAGGAGCCCGGGGCACCGTAGCGCGGCGCCGGCCTCACGCGCACCCTCGAGGCCCCGCGCGCGCCCCCGCGGAGTCCTCCCCGGGCGCTGCCTCGCGCCCCTCCGCGGCCGCCCTTGGCCGCGCCGCTGTCGCAGAGGAAGGCGGCTGCCAGCAGCAGAGCCCAGCACGTCGCGGGAGCCCAGTTCATCTTCGTGGGCAAAACCTGCGAGAAGACAGGGAAGGGGCCTCAGCGTCCACGAAGATCGGGTGCCCAGGGCCTGGGGCG
>PVKP010040260.1:0-19589 GCA_004027715.1 Plecturocebus donacophilus
GGGCTTTCTTCTCAGGGTCCGTGTGACCCTGAGCGGCGAGTTCTTGAATTCCATTGAAATGAGGCTGGTGTCTGCACCTGGCGTTGGCCTGATTAATCGTAGTGCCTTATCACTAGCCTGTGAGCCTGCACGTAGCCTGTGAGCCTGAGAAGCCATTACATTTTAGCCTGGCCGAAGCCATTTTCCTTGCCACATCACAATATCAGTGGAGAATTTTGACTACAACTAATCAGGTACTACTTTTTTTGTTTTGTTTTGTTTTGTTTTGTTTTGTTTGTTTTGTTTTGTTTTGTTTTGTTTTTTGAGATAGGGTTTCACCATGTTGGTCAGGCTGGTCACAAACTTCCGACCTCAGGTGATCTGCCTGCCTCGGCCTCCCAAAGTGCTGAGATTACAGGCGCGAGCCACCACGCCCGGCCTCAGGTACTACTTTTAACAATTCTTCTGGTTCTTTATTATTTAACAATTTAGTATCCTCTATGGCAATATAAATTGAAATTAAAAGGATCATATTTGGAAAAATTTTTGTATCTAACAATTTTGTTTTCTAATTCTAAATAAATTTCCTTCTTTTGAAGGGAGATACGGATATTATATAATTTAAAACATTTCTTCTTATCAAATACATGGGGACTGAGGGAGCTAAGAGGAAAATATGTGTTCACTCTAGGGAACCTAACTGAAAAACTATAGGATGAGATTTATATTCTGTTATAGGAGTATTTGTTACACCCACCAGCTGTATTGTTTTTTGACTCTAAGGAGTGTGACTTTGTAAGAAGGTGGGATTTATTATTGATAATGTAGCTCCAGCGTCATTAAGAGCTTGCTTTGGGCTAGGCTGTGTGGCTCATGCCTGTAATCCCAGCACTTTGGGAAGCCAAGATGGGTTGACCGCTTGAGCTCAAGAGTTCCAGCCTGGGCAACAAGGCGAAACCCCGTCTCTACAAAAAAATACAAAAACCGTCTCAGCATGGTGGTGCACACCTGCAGTCCCAGCAACTCAGGAGGCTGAGGCTTGAGTCTGGGAGGCAGAGGTTGCAATGAGCCAAGATTGCACTACTGCAATTCAGCCTGGGTGACAGAATGAGACCCTGTTTCAAAACAAAAGAAAAACAAAAACAATGTAGGCCCTCGCTAACTATATTTTTCAAAAAAAAAAATTTAAAAGAACTTGGTTTGTTTTCCATTTAAAATTATTTCAATTACTCCTAAGGTATTAGTGAGAAGAAGAGGGAAGTTTCTTTTTATTTCCTCAGGCACTCCTATTATTCCTTTTCTTTGGCCTGTTTTTGTTCTTTCCGTTTTAATTTTCTACAGTGCTTTTTTAAATGTCCAGGCTTTTTTTGCAGTCATTGCAAAGCAGGGCATTGGGTCAGTTTTGGAGTTTAATAGGCTTTTTAGGGATTATAATTGATTGGACAGTTGTTTTAGTTGTAAACTCATGACCTTATTCGCTTTTCTTCTCTGTTTAACTTCTGTTTCCTTTTCTTCTTTGGTTAGGGTATGGGACATATGTCCAGCAAAATAAACTAGAAAATGAATTTGAAGGGTAACCTAACTGGTGCATTGTTTCTTTGTTATAATTGCCAATTCTTAATCTAATCCATTTATAAAGTTAAGTTACAAGGCCAGGCACAATGGCTCACATCTATAATCCCAGCACTTTTTCAGGGATCACCTGAGGTCAGGAGTTCAAGATCAGCCTGGTCAACACACTGAAACCCTGTCTCTACTAAAAAAATAAATAAATAAAATAACCAGGCATGGTGGCATGCACTTGTAGTCCCAGCTACTCAGGAAACTGAGGCATTAGAATCACTTGAACCCAGGAGGCAGAGGTTGTGGTGAGCCAAGATTGTGCCCTTGCACACCAGCCTGGGTGACAGAGCAAGACTCCGTCTCAGCAACTAAAGCTTTAAGTTACAGTAACTATTATTTTGGTAATTAGAATAACTTTATTCTGATAGATCTGAATATTTTTAAATGTTTTTCCCCCAAATCTTTTATAGTATGACATCACAGGTTTTATATAGTTTGGATATTTGTCCCCTCTGAATTTCATGTTGAAATGTGATCCCCAGTGTTGGAGGGACCTAGTGGGAGACATTTGGCTTATGGGGGGAGATCACTTATGAATAGCTTGGTGCCATCCTCACAGTAATGAATGAGTTCTCACTCTATTGGTTCCTGTGAAAGCTGATTGTTAAAAAGAGCCTGGCACCTCCCCTCAATTGCTTCCTCTCTTGCCATGTGATCTCTGCATACCAGCTCCCCTTCTCCTCCTGCCATGGATGGAAGCAGCTGGAGGCCTTCACCAGATGCAAATACTGGCACCATGCTTCTTGTACAGTCTTCAGAATTTTGAACCAAATAAATATCTTTCTTTCTTTTTTTTTTTTTTGAGACAGACTCTTGCTCTGTCGCCCAGGCTGGAGTGCAGTGGCGCGATCTCAGCTCACCACAGTCTCCACCTCCCGAGTTCAAGCAGTTCTCTGCGTCAGCCTCCTGAGTAGTTGGGATTACAGTGCCTGCCACCACGGCTGGCTAATTTTTGTATTTTTAGTAGAGATGGGGTTTCACCATGTTGGTCAGGCTGGTCTCAAACTCAGGACCTCGTGATCCACCCACCTCGGCCTCCCCAAGTGCTGGGATTACAAGCTTGAGCCACCGCATCCGGCCCCTCTTTTCTTATACGTTACCCAGCCTCAGGTATTCCTTTATAGCAACACAAAGACACACTACGACAAGGCTTATCAAAATTTTGTTGGTATTGTATTTTGTTCCAATGAACCACTTTTTGGAAAACGAAGGGGATAGCATGTAGTAAAGCTTTGGCAGTGTTGCAGGCCCATTCACAATCTGCTTGAGAAAATTTATGGAAGTTCTCTAAAGGATTTCTCTAATAGCCTTTGCTATCCTATTTGACTTTATCAAAGATGAACAAATTGATATAAGTCAGAGAATCTGGGAATGTAAGTTTGAATGTTTAATACAAATTCTCTAGCAAATACAATAGGATCCTGAAGAGGACCAGGAAATTCTTTTTTATTTTATTTTTTTTTAATTATTATTAAAAAAAAAAAAAAAGACAGGGTCTCGCTATGTTGCCCAGGCTGGAGTGCAGTGGCTATTCACAGGTGCGATCCCACTACTGATCAGCACAGGAGTTTTGACTTGCTCCGTTTCCGACCTGGGCTGGTTCACCCCTTCTTAGGCAACCCGGTGGTCCCCTGCTCCCAGGAGGTCACCATATTGATGCCGAACTTAGTGCAGACACCCGATTGGCATAGCACACTACAGTCCAGAACTCCTGGACTCAAGAGATCCTCCAGCCTCAGCCTCCCGAATAGCTGGGACTAGAGGCACATGTCACTGCGCCCGGCAGGAAATTCTTTATACCTTTAAGTTCTACCTTTGAGTATGGTTGAGAAATCAAAGCAGGTTCTCCTTTACTAGATATAGGGTATTCCCTAAATGGAGCCAGAACAGCAGGAAGAGGAGGAGGAGGAGGAGGAAGGGAAGGTAGTCTGATAGACAAGGAAGTTCTGACAGTGAGGGACAAAGAAAGGAAGGAGCCGAAGGAGAAGAACTGTCAGCCATGTTTTTCAACTCAAAATTATTTTAGACAATTTTCTCATTTCCTCTTGCAAAGAAATGATTTTATCAGAAAGCTTCTAAATATCATTGAAAATAGCTCTCCCAGTTATTTTGTTTTATTTTAGAGCCAGCTTTTATTTTGGATTCAAGGGCTACTTGTGTAGGTTTCTTATATGGGTATATTGTGTGATGCTGAGGTTAGGAGGTGCAAATGATCCCATGACCCAGATAGTGAGCATAGTACCCAATATTTAGTTTTTTAGCCCTTGCCCATGCCTAAGTAGTTTCCAGTGTTAGTTTTCCTCTTTTTATGTCCATGTGTACCTGCTGCTTAGATCCCACTTATAAGTGAGAACATGCAATGTTTGGTTTTCTGTTTCTGTGTTAGTTCACTTAGGATAATGAGAGCTGGATTTTAAAAAATTGAGTATACAGAGAAACTAGTTTAGGTATTTCAAAGGTACCCCCATTTTGGCCACTGTAATTTAGGGTCATTGCAAATTACGCATGACCAATTTTCTTTCTTTTTTTTTTTTTAAGATGGAGTCTTGCTCTGTCGTTCAGGCTGGCGTGCAGTGGTGCAATGTTGGCTCATTGCGACTTCCACCTCACGGTTCAAGCAGTTCTCCTGTCTCAGCCTCCCACGTAGCTGGGATTACAGGCACGCGCCACCACACCTGGCTAATTTTTGTATTTTTAGTAGAGACAGTGTTTCATTATGTTGGTCAGACTGGTGTTGAACTCCTGATCTGGTGATCTGCCCGCCTCCGCCTCCCAAAGTACTGGGATTACAGGCGTAAGCCACCACACCTGGCCTGCATGACCAGTTTTCTAAATATTTACATGAAGATGTGCCGTAAGTATTAAACATGAATCCAGCCTACATTTCCAGTGGTGGATCTCTTCTTCAGGAGGAATACTTGGTTTCAGATGCATGATTCCCTAGACTTTAGATTTTCCTCTTGAATGACCAAACAACTTAGTGGGAGGTATTCTGGATCAAGTGTGCTTGCCTGGTGCTGCCTATGGGTCTAGCTCTTCAAGGTGTCACCCTTAAATTGGTTATTCCCTTTTATGTGTCTTGGTGATCCCAAGAGAGTTGGGTGCTTAAGGCAGTAGGTGATCATTTAATTAAGCAAGGTTATGTGTGCTCATTTAATTAAGCAAGGTTCCCTGTATGGTTTTTGTTTGTTTGTTTTTAGACAGGGTCTTGCTCTGTCACCAAGGCTAGAGTGTAGTGGTGTGATCATAGCTCATTGTAGCCTTCAGTTCCTGGTCTCAAGTGATCCTCCCTTGTTTCAGCCTCCCAAGTAGCTGGGACTACAGGTGCACAGCACCACACCTGGCTAATTTCTTATTTATCTTATTTGTCACTATGTTGCCCAGGTTAGTCTTAAACTTCTGGGCTCAAGTGATCCTTCCACCTTGGCCTCCCAAAGTGCTGGGATTATAGGTATGAGCCACTGTGCCTGGTTCTGTATGCTTTTCTTAAGGAATTTCCTGTAAGACTGTTTCATGTCATTAGCAATGAGCTCCAACACTCCCACACAGACCTCAGTAGCCTAAGGTGCCTTTCAGCTGGGAAGAACAGTGTCTCTCATCTTTGGGACTTATTTTGTCCTCATAAAGAGCCTTTTGTAATTTTAGTTACTCAAGGAGAAACTTTAGCCCAGGCACAGTGGCTCACACCTGTAATCTCAGCACTTTGGGAGGCTGAGACGGGTGGATTGCTTCAGCCTAGGAGTTTAAGACCAGACTGGACAATATGGCAAAACTCTGTCTCTACAAAAAATTAGCCAAGTATCAAGGTGCACACCTGTAGTTCCACCTATTTGGGAGACTGAGGTGAGTGAATCATTTGGACCTGGGAAATTGAGGCTTCAGTGAGCCATGATCGTCACCACTGCATTCCAGCCTGGGCAACAAAGGGAGACCCTGTCTCAAAAAAAAAGAAAAAAGAATATTTAGATTTGCCAGGTGAACAAGCTTTAGAATCTGGTTAGTTTTTAAAATTACAAATTTTGCTTAAGTCACAAAGATTCATTTTCTCTTTTCAAAGATAAACTGTTTTCTCCCTGACCAAACTTCCAAATGAGATAAAAAGTTATAGAAATTCTAATGAGGCTGGACATGGTGGCTCACGCCTCTAATCCCAGCACTTTGGGAGGCTGAAGCAGGCGAATCACCTGAGGTCAGGAGTTTGAGACCAGCCTGGCCAACACAGTGAAACCCCATCTCTACTAAAAATACAAAATTAGCTGGGCATGGTGGCGCGCACCTGTAATCCCAGCTATTCTGGAGGCTGAGGCAGGAGAATTGCTTGAACCCAGGAGGCGGAGATTGAAGTGAGCTGAGATCGCACCACTGCACTCCAGCCTGGGCAACAAAGTGAGACTCTGTCTCAAAAAATAAGTAAAAGAAAAGCAGGCTGGGTGCGGTGATTCACGCCTGTAATCCTAACATTTTGAGAGGCCAACGCGGGTGGATCAGGAGGTCAGGAGATCGAGACCATCCTGGCCAAAATGGTGAAACTCTGTCTCTACTAAAAATAAAAAAATTCTAGAGTGTGATATGCACCTATAATTCTAGCTACTCGGGAGGCTAAGCTGGGAGAATCTCTTGAACCCAGGAGGCAGAGATTGCAGTGAGCCTAGATTGTGCCACTTCTCTCCAGCCTGGTTACAGAGCAAGACTGTCTCACACACACACAAAAAGAAAAACAATAATAATAATAATGTTTGAATCTCTACCAAGCTGGGAGGTTCAGACCCTGAGAGATACCTTACTAGAGATTTCCATTGACTCTGGCGAGGTTGGGTGAATTAAAAGCATTTTATGTTGGTACCAGCATTCCAGTTGTCAGCAAAGTGACAGATACCATTGGAGGTCTGCTTTGAGTCCCTTTGTGGTCACCAAAATGTCAACCTTAAATAATGAGATTCAGAAAATATGATAAAAGTATAGCGTTTATTTAAACACAAAGTGTGGTCGGATCACTGTCCATTTGTTTTTGTGGGCTGGTTGCTGAATGAGTTCTGTCTTCATGTATAGTCTGGTCATTGTTCATTTGTATGTCCTTCAGTCTCTTGCTACTAAAAACAAATTAAAAATGACAGCCACCTTGGAAAAACAGACTCCAAACACATGGGGGCAAGTGTTCCAAAGTGAGGAAGTTAAGGTTTCGCTTAAATAGGCAGTGAACAGGGTTGTAACATTTTTCCATACAAGGTCATTGTATGTATTATGGTGATTGGTTACAGCTTGTTACATTTCAAGGAAGCTTGCTTTAACATTAGGTGAGCAGAGGTGATAATCTAAAGAGATCTGTGGCGCTACAAGGCTTTTCCTAGTCATTTACAGGGAAAAGCGGAAGTTGCAACTGCATGCTACTGAGTCAGGTCACATAACCACATTCTTCTCAGGGCTCAAAATAATCTAAAATTCTGACAGCTTTAAATTTGAATTGTTTAATTTCACACCATCTTAGGCCTAAGCTCACATTTTATTCAAAACAACTTCAATGTAGTATAGATAAATTTCAGTAACTCTATAAGTTGGTATGATTTATCTTTTTAATATCAACGAAACTTAGGGATTACCCTCTGATGTTTGCTGCATATATATCCACAGATTGATAGCAAATTTTTTATTGCACTATTTAGTTCTGTATTATGCCATCAGCATTAATGCTTTTCTAAAATAAAGCAGAATCTTTTCTTTGTTTTAAAATGATCACAGTTCCCAAGGAAGAAACTACACCTATTTGAGTCTAAAATATCAAACATTGAAGAATACAAAATTTATTTTCTAAGCAGTGGAAAACCATGTATCTAATGAAGCAAGTTGGTTCAGGTAGGCTAGCTGGCAAACAGAACAAGAGCTACAAGACTGTTGTAGAGGTAGCAAGACTGAAACATGATCTTGGTTGGAGCAGAAGAAAATGCTCAAAACACTCATAGTATTAATTTGTGTGTGTGTATGTGTGTGTGTGTGAAGGTCTCACTTGTCACCCAGGCCGGAGTGCAGTGGCAAAATCTTAGCTCACTGCAGTCTTGATCTCCCAGGCTCAAGTGACTCCTCCTTCCTCAGCCCCTGCAAGTAGCTGGGACTACTGGTCCCTACCACATGCCTGCTAATTTTTGTATTTTTTGTAGAGATGAGGTTTTGCCAAGTTGCCCAGGCTGGTCTTGAACTCTGAGCTCAAGCAATCTGCCTGTCTTAGCCTCCCAAAGTACTAAGATTATAGGTTTGAACCACCATGCCCAGCCTAGTGTTAATTTTCTTTTTGCATGATTTTTACACTGCTTTGAAAATAAAGGCCACCCAAATGAGAACCAGCATAATTAATTTATTCAAATATTGCTATAACAAGGAAGTCAGCCAACATCACTTTCATAGGGCAGACTCAAAAAGGAGTGAGGCGAGTTTTATAGTGAAAAAAAAAAAAAAAAAGACATTAAGGTGTGCTCTGATTGGAGGTTTTTGTTGGCATGGGAAAGTTGAAGGCCAGCTATCTAAAAGTAGAGTATCTTGGGAATTAATTCAGGAAACAAAGTTGGCTTTCTCTGGTTGGCCCTGAGTTGAAAGGAAGTAGAGGTTGGGGCACAAAAATAGGGAAGCTGGTAGTCATTAATGAAATCCTCGCTGTCCTGAGGTGATTGCTGCCAAGATTATAATTTGGATTTCCAGGCTGGTTGCTGAAGAGATTGTAGGTCAGAGTTCTGTCTTCATATATGGTCTGGTCATTGTCCATTTATATATCCTCTCATCTTTCATGACTGAAGAACAAATAAAAATGATTAATGTTTTATAATTTTATAGAAGAATATATTCATGTAGCTTTGAGAGACTGGCAGAGTCTAATAGTTACAGAAATGTTTCCAGATGAAAATATTTCATGTCTGAGAATATAAGATGAATTATATTTATACTGTGAGATATCTTTGTGAACGTCTTGTTATCCAGGTAGAAGTGGATTCTGGACTTCAAAGATATGTCAGTTACAATAGTAATACGTACTTATGGGGTCTTTTGAAAAATTATAACCTGGTTTGGACTACTTCAGAAAGATTGAGCATTTTCTCCATGACTTACTGGAAAATTGGAAAATTGGGTCTTTTTTTTTTTTTTTTTGAGCCTCTTATCACCCAGGCTGTAGTGCAGTGGCCTGATAATTGGCTCATTGCAACCTCCACCTCCCAGGTTTAAGCAATTCTCCACCTCAACTTCCTGAGTACCGAGTAGATGGGATTACAGGCACCCACCACCACACTCAACTAATTTTTGGTATTTTTAGTAGAGACAGAGTTTCACCATCTTGGCCAGGCTGGTCTGGAACTCCTGACCTCATGATCCACCCACCTTGGCCTCCCAAAATCCTGGGATTACAGGCATGAGCCACCTCACCCAACCAATAATTGGGACTTTTAAAGATGTAAGAAAGAAAGTTACTGGTATATCACCACTGGAAACTCCTCACATTGCAATTTTTTGTAGAGAATATACAGAGGAAATTGGTTGGCTGTGATGAAGATCATATTTGAGTGTCTACAGTTTTTTTTTAATTACATTTTTATTTTGAGAAATGTTCAAATATAAATATTTTATATAAAAGTAATACAGCATCAATAGATAAAGCTTTTGAAGTAGACTTTATCCTCTTCCCTCCTGCCCCATTTTCTATCCCCTCTCTTTCTGTAAGAGGCAACCTCTTTTTAATTTGGTATGTGTCCTTTTAACTCATAAAATGATTATTTCTAAAAACAATGTAATTGCCCTTACTTGGCTAATTATAAACACAAATATGGAAAGTTTGAAAGACTTACTTTCTAGGTTCTTTTAGACTAGTAAATTATAATAAGCCTGAAAAACAGAACATTATTCACCAAATAATTCAATAACTAAGTAACATATATTCTATATTAACGAGCATATTGTCTTTGTATCCATATTAATATATCTAATTAGTGGCAGACTCTCAAGGAAGGAAAAAGGAGAGTTTGGAGAAAAGAACCAATGAAAGAAAGCACAGATTGACACTGAGAAATGTACAAAAAGTGAGTCAGAGGATTTCCTCTTGATCTTGGCTGAAACTATTAGGTCTTAAGTTTGGGTTGATCCTTTTTTGCCTGGCCCTTACAGAAGCAATGCTTTTTCTTTGTTTCAAAATGAATAGGCACAATATATATACTATACTTGTCAATCTCAGTGTTTCGGGTGCTGCCAGTTTGATACTGATGTGGCAGAACAAAGTTCAGTTTGTTAAAAGTATAATTTATTCTCCAAATATAAATTGCCTTTGTTTTATAAATACCTACATAAAAAGCTTAAGTCCCAGCAATAAGTTTTATTTTTATTTATTTATTTTACTTTATTTTATTTTATTTTTTGAAACAGAGTTTCACTCTTGTTGCCTAGGCCGGAGTGCAGTGGCATAATCTCGGCTCACTGCAACCTCCGCCTCCCAGGTTCAAGCCATTCTCCTGCCTCAGCCTCCCAAGTAGCTGGGATTACAGGCTTGCACCACCATGCCCAGCTAATTTTTTGTATTTTTAGTAGATATGGGTTTCTCCATGCTGGTCAGGCTGATATTGAACTCCCGACCTCAGGTGATCCGCCCACTTCGGCCTCCCAAAGTGCTGGGATTACAGGCGTGAGCCAACACACCAAGCCTAAGTCCCAGCAATATTTAATAGAATCTTACGCATCTTGTTTTAAGTACTCCTGTGATTCATAGACAGTCACAGTTGACTGAACAAAAACCTATATTTAGTACTTATTTGAAAGGTACTGTAATTAAGTCTGTTTTAGTTCTAATCATTACTAACACTGTGGATAATGGAGGAAAGGGGGAAATGCAGCTTATGAAAGAAGAGACCCATGAGATGGATATAGTTAGTTTAATCATAATAAAAAATCCCAAGGATGTCAACACGTCTGTACTATCATTAATGAGAGATATAGTAGGAAGACTTATCTGAAAAGGATGACTTCATGGAGTATCAATGACTTCACATCACTTCAAAGGATAAAAAGAGTTTATAGCCGGGCGTGGTGGCTCACGCCTGTAATCTCAGCCCTCTGGGAGGCGGAGGCGGGCGGATCACCTGAGGTCAGGAGTTCAAGACCAGCCAGACCAACAGGGTGAAACCCTGTCTTATAAAAAAAAATAATAATAAAATAAATATTTAAAAATTAAAAAAAAAAAAAGAGTTTATAGACCAGGCAAGGTGGCTCACACCTGTAATCCCAGCACTTTGGGAGGCCAAGGCGGGCAGATCACGAGGTTAAGAGATAGGGACCATCCTGGCCAACATGGTGAAACCCCATCTCTACTAAAAATACAAAAAATTAGCTGGGCATGGTGGCATGCACCTGTAGCCCCAGCTACTCTGGAGACTAAGGTAGAAGGATCACTTGAACCCAGGAAGTAGAGGTTGCAGTGAGCCGCGATTGTACCACTGCACTTAGCCTGGCGACAGAGCCAGACTCTGTCTCAGAAAACAAAACAAAACAACAAAAAGGGGTTTATGTTTTTCTGGTGCGTGAATGTTATATTTGGTGCCTGAATGTTATATATGGTGTCAATTACACTGAGTGCATGATGAGTACTGTGGTTTGTGATTTAAATGTATTATGAACGTAATTTTTATTTCCTTCTAAAATTTTGTTTTTGCCTTAAGGAAGAACACAAAATGCTATTCATTCACTGGTAATACATCTGTGATTTATAGCATGTTCTATCAAATTTCATCTCCAAGGAAAAAAATTTTCTATTTGTACATAGATAAAATTTTTATGATCTTGATTAATTTTTTTTTCCGAGGTCAGAGGGCCTCTTGAGGGTGGCCCCGGCGTCCCAGGCGTGAGAGGGAGGGAGATCTTGATTAATTTTTAAAGGAGTTATATTTGTATTACCTTTAACTTTTTAATTGGGTTTTAGAGTATTTTATTAATAGGCCGATGACTATAGCCTTAATTTTCTCAGTAGGTTAGTAAGCATTTTTCTATATTTAATCTCTATATTTCTTTTAGTTTTTGACTGTCTTGAAGATAACTAAAATGTCAATTACTAGGAAATTCTGTAACCTGAGAGTGATATTTTGAAATCTGCTATAATGACCTAAAGATGTGTTTTTTGTTATAGGAAATAGAAATACTGGCAAACTAAATATTTGTTTATAGCTGCTTGTTATTTCTAATCCTCTTCCTGAAATGTAAGGAATAAAACTTAAACTTTTATTTATGGAATGGTAAATTAGAAACTGATAGTAAATCGGAAGACTGAAGATAATTAAGACATTATAATATTGGGAAAGTAGCTAAAGAAGAACTTGTAAAATTAGTATTAGATGTTTTCAGGAAGTGGTTGTATAAAATGTACCTGTCGGATAACAAACGTGCATGCTAAATTAAGTAGTTACTTATTATTTCTAAAATCTATGGTATTATTTCTTAAATTCAAATGGTATTTGAATTTAAGAATGTCAATTTCAAATAGACATAAATGTTTTGCTTTAAGATTTTACAGTGTAATAAAACTATTTGCATAGTACATCCTTAGGTAAATTGGAGTTTTTTCCTCATGAAAAGGATAAGGTTCCCTTAAAGAGAGGAAAAAGGAAAATAAGATACTGCTTTTAAAATTCTCTTCTTTAATTCCTATTTTTCAGAAGATAGCTGGGTCACATATTATGTTTCAAAATTTATCCATTCTCCACCAAAGAGACAAATACATCTTTACAGTGGTTTATAGATTGCTAGGAGTTTTCTGGTCCATATTTACAAAAAAACCGCAATTTCCAAACAAATTATATTCTAAAAGTTTGTTTTAAAATGTATTTTAGCTGGGCACGGGGGCTCACACCTGTAATTGTAACACTTTGAGAGGCTGAGGTGGGTGGAATCCGAGGTCAAGAGATTGAGACCATCCTGGCCCAATATGGTGAAACCCTGTCTCTAGTAAAAGTACAAATATTAGCTGGGCGTGGTGGTGTGTGCCTGTAATCCCAGCTACTCACAAGGCTGAGGCAAGAAAATCGCTTCAACCCGGGAGGCAGATGTTGCAGTGAGCCGAGATCGTGCCACTGCACTCCAGCCTGGCAACAGAGAGAGACTCCGTCTCAAAAAAAAAAATGTATTTTAGAATTTTTGATATATTTTTCCATAGAAAGAGTTACAAATGGTGGGTTAATAGGCTTGTCCACAAAGGTATTTTTAACCCACAAAGTAGTGAGGAATAAAGATTTGTTTTAAAGATTTTTAAGTTTTAATTTTTATTTATTTATTTTTGAGACTGAGTCTCGCTCTGTCGCCAGGCTAGAGTGCAGTGGTGCGATCTCGGCTCACTGCGACCTCCATTTCCTGTGTTCAAGAGATTCTCCTGCCTCAGCCTCCAGAGTAGCTGGGACTACAGGCATGCACCCCCATGCCCAGGTAATTTTTATATTTTTAGTAGAGATGGGATTTCACCGTTTTGGCCAGGATGGTCTTGATCTCTTGACCTCATGATCTGCCTGCCTCAGCCTCCCAAAGTGCTGGGATTACAGGCGTGAGCCACGTGCTGGGCCTGTTTTAATGCTGGCAATTTAAGGAAAGCAGGTAGTTTGAATCACAGGATTGGGAAACTTGTATGGAAATTCTAAAGAGAACTTCTGGATACATTCAAACTAGCTTCAGAAACTTTCTAATTTTTTGTCAAAACTCTCCACTAGCTTTTACAAATGCATTACTATTTTGAGGTCAATAGCTCATAGATGGAACAATGAGAAATATTTTCTTTGAGTGGTTAGGTGATAGCTGAAAGAGGGATTATGGTAAGAGAATCCATAAATACTAAGAATTTGATATGTGAATTAGATCTCAGTGAAGCTGTTATTTAAAAAGTAAAAAAATATTATAAGCTATGGTTCTATTTAAAAAGAATAAAGTAGGTGGTGCTCGGTGGGTCACGCCTGTAATCCCAGCACTTTGGGAGGCTGAGACAGGTGGATTATGAGGTCAGGAGTTCAAGTCCATCCCGGCCAAAATGGTGAAACCCTGTCTCTAATGAAAATACAAAAATTAGCTGGGCGTGGTAGTGTACGCCTGTAGTCCCAGCTACTGGGGAGACTGAGGCAGGAGAATTGCTTGAACCCTGGAGGCAGAGGTTGCAGTCAGCCGAGATGGTGCCATTGCACTCCAGCCTGGCAACAGAGGGAGACTCTGTCTCCAAAAAAAAATAAATAAATAAAAATTGAAAAGTGAAAAACAGGCCGGAGCCTGTGACTGCCCAGAGTCCACGAATCCTCTGCTCAGGCCCTTTAAAAAAAAAATGGAAAAGGAAAAAATAAAAATAAGAAAATAAAAAATAAAAGCGTGAAAGGGGAAATAACTTCTTGTGACTAAACTTCCAAATAAGGAAAGAGTGGCTTTACATTAGTTGTTTGTATTTGTAATGATAAATGTCAAGTAAGCCATCAGTTTACTAAATTCAGAAAAAAAAAACCACAAAACTTAATTTGCCATCTAGGGAAAGAAACAAATGGCAAATATAGAATAGATGTTTGTTTTTTTTTTTTTTGCGATGAAGTTTTGTTCTTGTTGCCCAGGCTGGAGTACAATAGCACGATCTCGGCTCACTGCAGCCTCCACCTCCCAGCTTCAAGCGATTCTCCTGCATCAGCCTCCCGAATAGCTGGGATTACAGGTGTGTGCTTCGACACCTGGCTAATTTTTTAGATTTTTAGTAGAAACGGGGTTTCACCATGTCAGCCAGGCTGGTCTTGAACTCCTGACCTCAGTTGATCTTCCCACCTCAGCCTCCCAAAGTGCTGGAACTACAGGCATGAGCCACCATGCCTGGGCAGAATAGATAATCATTTAAAAGCTAAGAATATTTTATGAATTGGAAGGTTGGTTTAGAGTGTTATAAAATATAGCCTAGAAAATTCTAAAGGAAAATAACTTTTGCTGTTCTAATTTAGGGAACAAAATAAAGGATGATGTTTAATTCATTTCTTCTTTAATTCAGTTGAATTTTGTTACTAGATTAAGAAATGGTAATATGAAGCTAATAAATTATCCAAAAGAGATGTCAAACTTTAATGATTTTATTTTCCTCACTTTGTCATGTATTTTCCCTCCTTTTGTCCTTCAGGGCTTTTGCTAGAGATGGCAGTAGGATGTCTCTGCAATAATATAGACACTGGAATTTGACAACTAGGAGGCATTTTAGTATTTTTTTTTTTTTTAGAATAAAGGCATTTTAGTCTTTAGACTACTTAGTTTACTCTATATTGAATAGAATTTTTAGAGAAGGATCATAATTGCATATTCTGTGTCACAAAATGCACATCAAAGCATCAAAGTGTTTGCTCACAGAATTAGGAACACAGACACAAACACACACAAAGACACACCCACTCACACACACACACACACACACACATACAGTTTTTTAGACGGAGTCTCGCTCTATTGCCCAGGCTGGAGTGCAGTGGCACGGTCTCAGCTTACTGCAACCTCTGCCTCCTGGGTTGAAGTGATTCTTCTGCCTCAGCCTCCCAAGTAGCTGGGGTTACAGGTACCTGCCACCACACCTGGCTATTTTTTTTTGTATTTTTAGTAGAGACAGAGTTTCACCATGTTGGCCAGGCTGGTTTTGAACGCCTGACCTCATGATCTGCCCTCCTCAGCCTCCCAGAGTGCTGGGACTACAGGTGTGAGCCGCTGCGCCTGACCACATATATTATTTTTAATGACTTGGAAGCAAAAGGCTACTTGTAGTGCCTTATTTTCTCCACATACATTATATACAATATTATAAATATAATGTTGTATATATATATTATATATAATATTATTTGCATATGATATTGTTATATACAGTATTATAAGTATAATATTGTATATATATATATATATATATATATATAAAGCATGGTCTCACTATATTTCCAGGTTGAACTTGATCAAACACCTGGACTCAAGCAATCCTCCTACCTCAGCTTCCATAGTAGCTTGAACTACAGGTGTGTACCACTGTGTTTGGCTAATTAACTCTGTATTTTTGACCATGAAATTAAAAGCTAAAATTAGGATATCATTTAGGAAAAAAGATTAGGTGCTGACATAAACTAACTTTTAAAATATTTGGGCTTCAACTTTATCTGCACATGTATTTCCAGAACCCTTGGGCTTTGTAGGAGTGGCAAAACTCCACTTCCATCCTCTTAGGGTTTCAGCTGGGCCTGAGAATTAAATTGACATAAGACATTACTGGAGAAAAACATAGAAATTTATTTAATACACATTTTACATGGCATGGGAGCTCTCATAAGGAAATGAAGACCCAAAGAAGCAGTTAAAGTCAATCATTGATATACTGAATTGGATAAAAATAGTAGCTGTGAAAAAAGCTAAATTGTGTGCGGAGGCTTAAAAGATAAGAGTTATAGGGCCGGGCGCGGTGGCTCACGCCTGTAATCCCAGCACTTTGGGAGGCCGAGGCGGGCGGATCACGAGGTCAAGAGATCGAGACCATCCTGGCCAACACAATGAAACCCCGTCTCTACTAAAAATACAAAAAAATTAGCTGGGCGTGGTGGCACGCGCCCATAGTCCCAGCTACTCGGGAGGCTGAGGCAGGAGAATTGCTTGAACCTGGGAGGCAGAGGTTGCAGTGAGCCGAGGTCGCGCCACTGCACTCCAGCCTGGCACCTGGTGACCAAGTGAGACTCTGTCTCAAAAAAAAAAAAAAAAGATAAGAGTTATTTTAACAAGGTCTGTACAGAATTCTTTTGGTTTCAACTTCATCCTTGAGGATAAGGGTGTTATTCCTTTTGGTATAGTGAGGGTGTCTTTCACATAGGAATTTCATCTCCTGCTTTTAGAAAACAGAAAAGAGGTTAGAATGATCTTTTTGCACCTGCTGTTTTTCAAGTGCCTTTAATTCAAAATAGTCAATATGTCTTAGTGGTATATTTTTAACTCCTTCAGCTTAAATGGAAGATTCATGTTTTCTTGAAAGGATTTGGAATATGAAGTTTCCTGCAGAATTTTACACCTAAGATGTATAAACATAAGAACTTTACCAGAATAGAGCAGTGAGAGTCTGAAACAATCTTTCAGGGAAAATCTGATGATATCTCCTGAACATATATGTAATATTTTGGCTATACTCACAGACTTCTTAAGAAGTATAATTGTAAGGAGAAAATTTTTCTTCTGATTCTGTTGCAAAAGAGTTTTGTTTTGAGACAGAATCTTACTCTGTCGCCCAGGCTGGAGTGCAGTGGCACGATCTCAGCTCACCGCAGCCTCGACATCCAGGGCTCAGCTGATCCTCCGACCTCAGTCTCATGAGTAGCTGGAACCACAGGCACATGCCACCACTCATGGCTAATTCTTTTTGGTATATTGGGATTTTGCCATATTGCCTAAGCCGGTCTCGAACTCCTGAGCTCAAGTAATTTTTTTTTTAAGCTGATGATGGTCCACAACTTGTGATACCTAAGTTTATGTATATGTCAGTAATATATACAAACAACATGCAATGTTTATTTCCTATATATTTTATTCTGGGTTAAGTTTTTTAGAGGTAACTGTCTACTCAGCAAGTAGAATGTTACACAGCACGTAAAGTCATTATTGTTTTGTTTAGTCTTGCATTGTTTTTGTAATCCTAATTAAGGATAATATTCACTTTCTATCCAGAGATTATACCAATCCCTTTTATTCTGCTTTTCTTTTCCCCTTTCCTTCTTTTTCTTTTTCTTTTAAAACATACACAAGTGTCATATATGAAAACACTTTAATTGCAAAAACTTCCAAAAATAGAAATATAGGAGGCTGGGCTCAGTGGCTCATGCCTATAATCCCAGCATTTTGGGAAGCAGAGGCAGGTGGATCTCCTTGAACCCAAGAGTCTGAGACCAGCCTGCGCAACATGGCAAAACCTCATCTCTATAAAAAATACAAAAAATAGCCAGGTGTGATGGTGTGCACCTCAGCTACTCAGGAGGCTGGGGTAGGAGGATGGCCTGAGCCTGGAGACAGAGGTTGCAGTGAGCCGAGATGTGCCACTGCATTTCAGCCTGAGTGACAGAGCCAGATCCTGTCTCAAAAAAAAAAAAAAAAAAATTGCCTGGCTTGGTGGCCTGTGCCTTTAGTCCCAGCTACTTGAGAGGCTGTGGTGGAAGGACCACCTGAGTCCAGGGAGGTTGAGCTGCAATGAGCCATGATCATGTCACTGCACTACAGCCGAGGTGACACAGCGAGACCCTGTCTCAAAGCAAAAAAAAAGAGAAATATAATAAAAAGCAAAATGTTACCTTTTTCCTTTTCTCTTCTATCTTATTCTCCTCTCCAGAAATCACTAATTTGATATGTTTCATTCAAAATCTTTTTCTGTATATTTACATCCTAGTTTCTATATAAAGAAATATATGGTTTGCAGGGGGATTTTCCCCCTTTCATATAAGTGGGGTCATACTGTCTGTATATTTAGCATCTTGCATTTTTTTTTTTTTTTTTGAGATAGAGTTTTGCTCTTGTTGCCCAGGCAGGAGTACAATGACCCAATCTCAGCTCCCTGCAACCTCCACCTCCTGGGTTCAAGCTATTCTTCTGCCTCAGCCTCCTGAATAGCTGGGACTACAGGTGTGTGCTACCACACCTGGCTAATTTTGTATTTTTAGTAGAGATGGGGTTTCACCATGTTAGACAGTCTGGTCTCAAACTCCTGACCTCAAGTGATCCACCTGCCTTGGCCTCCCAAAGTGCTGGGATTACAGGCGTGAGCCACAGAGCCTGGCCTGCATTGTTTTTCAGTTAATGAAATGTAGAGGTCTTTCTGTAGCAGTACTACTATTTAACTAAAATAACCACTTCATAATGTTCCACAGAGGTTTATTTAACCATACTGAACTGATGGACAGTTAAGGTTTTCTGTTTATCATCAAAATTCTCAGATGTTCTCCCCCTATTTTTTCTTTCTGTTTTACTCTCTTCTTTTTGAGATTTCCCCAACTTTATCCTTCTCTTAAAATTTTCATTTTTTGTTATTACATTTATAATTTATAAAAGTTTTTCTACTCACGCCTGTAATTCCAGCACTTTGAGAGGCCGAGGCGGGTGGATCACGGGGTCAGGAGTTCAAGACCAGCCTGACCAATATGGTAAAACCCTGTCTCTACTAAAAAAAAGTACAAAAATTAGCCGGGTGTGGCGGTGCGCACTTGTAGTCCCAGCTACTTGGGAGGCTCAGGCAGGAGAATCACTTGAACCCAGGAGGCGGAGGTTGCAGTGAGCCGAGATGATGCCATTGCACTCTAGCCTGGGCGACAGAGAGAGACTGTTTGTGTGCTGAATGTTTTTTTTTAAATTTTGTTTGTTACAGGTATCTATTGGAAATAATTTTTTTTCCTAACGTTTTCTTCTGCTTGCATACTTCTTTCTACCAGATTGCTTTCTTTTCTTTTGCTAATTTTGGTCTCTATATTCCAAATATAGGCTTTCTTTAGGTATCTAGTAATTCTTAGCTGTCTGTTCTTAAGTAAGGATAGGTGAATAAAAGCCAATTGGGAAGCCAAAGTGCATGGATGGGACTTGTAGATTTTGAGTTTTACTGTAGGATGACCTGGTTAGAACATTTGTTAGGTAACCTGGCTTCAACCCAATAGAGAGGAAGAAGAGGGCTTCTGATCCTAGAATTCAGCATTCACCTATGCGTAGGGTCACTTAGTCTCCTTGTTATTCAGAATGATACCTGCATCCTCAACTGTACCTGGTGTCTTCTAATCAAGGGATGTCATTTTATCCTCTCCAGGGAATAAGGTGCAAACTTCTGCCATGATTGAGTTGTTAGGGAGAGATGGTCACCTGGAGATTTGGAATGGAGGAAGGAAATCTAAGGATCTAACAACTTCTTAAATGTCTTTCATCCAATTTTTCTTATTTTATCCATTCCACTCCCCACTTACCCTCAGTTCTACAGGTCCGTAATCTTG
>PVKP010040261.1:0-19590 GCA_004027715.1 Plecturocebus donacophilus
CTCTCTGATCTTATCTTCTCGTTTCATTTCATTAAGTTGGTCTTCAACCTCTAATATCCTTTCTTCCACTTGATCAATTCGACAGTTAAAACTTGTGCATACTTCACGGATTTCTCGTATTGTGTTTTTCAGCTCCATTAATTCGTTTATGTTCTTCTCTAAATTGTCCATTCTCGTTAGCATTTCGTCAAACCTTTTTCCAAAGTTATTAGTTTCTTTGCATTGGTTTAGAACATATTCTTTTAGCTCACAGAGGTTTCTTATTATCCACTTTTTGAAGCCTAATTCTGATGATTCTTCACACTCGTTTTCCCTCAAGCCTTGCTCCGTTACTGATGGGGAACTAGCGTCCTCTGTAGGAGAGGCTTTCTGATTTTGAGTGTTCTCAGTTTTTTTACGGTGGCTTCTTGGCATCTTTATGGTTTTATCCATCTGTCGTCTTTGTAATTATCCACTTTCAAATTAGGTCTCTGAGTGGACGTCCAGCTTGTTAATTCCCAGCTCCAGAATCTATGTACTTTTCACTGTGCGACTCGCAACACTAGCTAAGACAGCAGCGTTGAAATTCGTGGTGCTTTTCTGCCCGGGGGTCTCCGGTCTGGCTTCTCAGTCCCTTTTTCAATCAGCTGGATGGACTGCTCTGCCTTCACAGAGCTCCAAACATCATCCACAAGGAGACTCAGTCCCGTTTACTCCGCACCAAGAGCCGCCGAGCCGAGGCGCCGGCAAAAAAGCCGTGCCAGCCGAAAGGGTCACGCTGGCGACCCGTGGGGCTCCTCCACTGGGAATGTCCTGGTCCGTGGGCAGCAAAAATTTATCGGTAAGTGTGGCGTCCACTGGCTCTCTGTGCTTTTACTGGGAGCTGCAATCCTGAGCTGCTAGTGATCGGCCATCTTGGATCTCTCTCCCAACAAGCATTTTAATTTAAAACAGGGCAATCATTTACCAAGTCCATGATATGTGAGAGCACCATGAGGGCATGCATTCTTCTAAAATAGCCACCACATTTGGAGGCAGAAACTATTGTTGCTCCATTTTACTGGAGGAACAGTGCAACTGAGCCACAGAGAGGTGAATAACTTGGCTGTGCTCATAGGGATGAGAGTGAGTCAGAATCAGAACCTGGATTCCTCACTGCTACCCACTCTACTAGCCTGCAGTTCCCAATGATGTAGATGACTTACCTCACGAACATTCTTCTCAGCACACTTCTCCTATGCTAGACATGCACAAAGAATAAACATTAGATAGATAAAAGTTTCAAAATAAATCTGTCATGAGCTCAGATAAAATGGGGAATTCCTCAGGAGGTGGAATGATAAAGAAAAAAATGGCTCAAATACTAAGCAAGGTAAAAAAATGACACGTACAGCATGAACTCAATTTGGCAACAAAAACAAGAAACAGACAAAAACTCTCTCTATGTGTATATATATATATACTTTTTGTTGTTGTTGTTTCTACACAAAGTCACATCACCTGGGCCTATATATTCTTTTTTTATTTTTTATTTGAGACGGAGTTTTGCTCTTGTTCCCAGGCTGGAGTGTGATGGTGTGATCTCGGCTCACCATAATCTCCACCTCCCGGGTTCAAGAGATTCTCCTTCCTCAGCCTCCTGAGTAGCTGGGATTACAGGCATGCACCACCACACCTGGCTAATTTTGTATTTTTAGTAGAGATAGGAGTTTCTCCATGTTGGTTAGGCTGATCTCAAACTCCCGACCTCAGGGGATCCATCCACCTCTCTCCCAAAGTGCAGGGATTACAGAAGTGAGCTACCACACCTGGCCCACCTATATATTCTTAAAAATTGGAAGGAGATGTACCATTTTATTGTAGTAGCAGTGGTTATCTTGATACAGTAGAATTGCAAGTGCCATTTCTTCTTTGAGATTTTTGTATTACCTGCAGATAGCATGTATTGCTTTTGTGATTTAAAATTTAGTGGAGACTGGGTGTGGTGTCTCATGTCTATAATCCCAGCACTTTGGGAGGCTGAGGCAAGTGGATCACCTGAGGTCAGGAGTTCGAGACTAGCCTGACCAACATGGTGAAACCCTGTCTCTACTAAAAGTACAAAAATGAGCCGGGCATGCTGTCGGGCACCTGTAATCCCAGCTGCTCGGGAGGCTGAGGCAGGAGAATCCTTTGAACCTGGCAGGCAGAGGTTGCAGGGGCCAAGATTGCACTATTGCACTCCAGCTGGGGTGAAAACAGTGAGACTGTATCTCAAAAAGAAAGTGAAGATGTTGTCTCTTGTGCTCATCACTCTATCCATAGACTGCAGAATAGTGCCTGATACATAGCAAGCAGTCAAGAAATATTTGATGAATAATTGAATGAATGTAAAGATAGTCTCTGCATGAGCTCGAGGATTTCAACCTGCATCTGGGTGTGAAGAAACGGGTTTTGAAGACTTAGCTATCACTGCAAGAAACTCTTATAATTTTGCTGTAATATTGAATGATAATACTTTACCCTTTGCTCATAAATACCTTTGTAAGTTCAAAAAGCCTGACTCCAAATAACAAAATATAAAGAAGTTATAGATGCATATGAATGAACTAATTAACTTTTAGTAGTGATAAGGCAAAGAAATATTGAAGGACAAAGAAGAAATGGAAGATAATTTAACATTTCTGCAAAAACAGCTCATGTTTGGAAGCCTTTACCAAACTGGAAAATGATATTTCCAGAATAACTTCAATCTGACACGTACATGCTTCTATATTTTGACTACCCATCCTATAAATCATTTTTTTTTTTGAGATGGAGTCTTGCTGTGTCACCAGACTGGAGTGCAGTGGCAGTGGCACAATCTCAGCTCACCGAAGCCTTCATCTCCCAGGTTCAAGCGATTCCCCTGTCTCAGCCTCCTGAGTAGCTGGGACTACAGGTGCACGCCACTATACCTGGATAATTGTTTGTATTTTAGTAGAGACGGAATTTCACCATGGCCAGATGGTCCTGATTTCCTTACCTTGTGACCTACCCACCTTGACCTCCCAAACTGCTGGGATTACAGGCCTGCGCCACTGTGCCCAGCTGCTACAAACCATTTTTATGGCTCAACTACATTAAGTTCAAGGATGTTTATATTGTAATGCAGTTGGGAAGTTATTTTTCTTATTTTATGAAATCATCTAATTTGCACGGCCTCTAGACAAAGTTAAGCGTCACATTCCAAGAGTGTACTGTCACTGTTCACATAGAACAGAAAATGCAGCCCAGGGCTGACTGGTAGGTAAGACCTGTCTGGTAGATCACAAAATGCCACACAGAGGGAGCCATTCAAATGTCTTGTCTGCTCCCTTTGTGTCCAGAGAATCAGAAAACAACCACTAACTGGCAAAGATCACCTCTGGATTAATAACTGGTAAATATAATTTATGCAAATCTATAAGCTTCCATCTATGTACTTTACAAATTAGATTAATCGTATCTATTTTGGAGATTTTGTAAACCCTGAGAAATTAAAACACCTTGGTCTGAAGACATCAATTATTACTTTGATTTAAAAACTGTATCTAGGTTTCAAGATAATAAACTCATAGAAGGGGCATTGAAAAGGCCAGCTCTTACACGTTATTTTTATTTTCTTTGAAGTCTTAAACAGGAAGAAGGCTTTTAATTCAATTACAGTTGGCCCTTAGAATCCCTGGGTTTCAATCCCCAGTTCAACCAATGAAAATATTTGAAAAAAAACTACAAAATAACAATAAAAATAATACTAATAAAACTACAATGTAACAATAATTTACATAGACTTTACATTGTATTAGGCATTATAAATAATCTAGACATAATGTAAAGCATGCAGGTAGGTGTGCATAGGTTACATAAAAATACCTGGTATCCATGGGGGTCCTGGAACTGATTCCCCATGGAGACCAAGGGACAACTGTATAATTTTGTCATGTTAGCAAAACTGCCTGTATTATCTTCCATGAAAGTTGCCAGAACCAAAAGAATAATCAAATATGTGATATATGACTGTTATTTACCTTACTAGCTTGGCACTATCACCCTCAATAAAGATCATTTGAGCTTTCTTTTAGATTTGGAAATTTTAAACCATAGATTGATCCTTCTTTCTTCCTTCCTTCCCTCCTTCCCTTCCCTTCCTCTCTTCCCTCCCCCCTCCCTTCCTCCCCTTCCTCCCTCCCTCCCTCTCTCCCTCCATCCCTTCCTTCCTTCCTTCCGTTTTTTGAAGATAGGATCTCACTCTGTTGCCCAGGCTGGAGTGCAGTGATGTTATCTTGACTCACTGCAACTTCTGTCTCCCAGGCTCAAGTGATCCTCCCACCTGAGCCTCCGAAATAGCTGGAACTACAGGTGTGCACCACCATACCCAACAATTTTTTTTTTTTTTTTTTGTAGAGATTGGGTTTCATTATGTATCCCAGGCTGGTCCTGAACTCCTGGGCTCAAGTGATTTACTGCCTTGGACTTCTAAAGTGCTGGGATTACAGGCGTGAGGCACCGCACCCAGTCAACCATAGATCTCTCTGCACCCACTCCAAATTTAAGTCCCATAGAATGTAGAAGTATGAGGAAGAAGAAAAAGTGACTCATAATCCCACCACTTACAGACAGCCACTACAAATATTTTTGACTATCCCTTCTTTTGTTTAAAAATATTTTCTCCTATTCTTCTCATTCTCATGTTGCTCTTTCTCTTCTAATAAAAAACCTGTCTACATACTTTATGTTTGATATGTTAATCTACCATTTGTACATTAGAATGGTGTCAGGTATGAGAATGCTAGTATGGTTAACTTTTGTCCTATAGTAAACAGCCTTAAAAAATTGTGCCTAGTTTTTGGATTCTTCTCTTTTTTAAAATCATCAGCCAGAATTAATTTATAAAGTAAATATTCTTCTATGAAATTGTATATTCCATATTAGGGCAACATGTCATATTTCTCTCTATAGAGAGACACAAAAACTTGGGAAAGGTAAAAATATTCCCCCTAATTAACGGACTTGCTTTGGAAAGTAATCCAGGTTTTGTTCATACTACATGATAAAGGAATTAGGAAAGGACATTTAATGGTTTCCAGCTAATCAAAAGTGGCACTTAGACTTATTATAGGGGACCAGTGTTCAATTTCTCTTTTTTTTTTTTTTCTTTTTTGAGATGGAGTCTTACTCTTTCTCCCAGGCTGGAGTGCAGTGGGACATTCTCAGCTCACTGCAACCTCCAACTCCCTGCCTCAAGTAATTCCTCTGCCTCAGCCTCCTGAGTAGCTGGAATTACAGGCCCATGCCACCACGTCCAGCTATTTTTTTTTTTTTTTTTTTTTTTGCATTTTTAGTAGAGGCAGAGTTTCACCATGTTGGCCAGGCTGGTTATGAACTCCTGACTTAGGTAATCTGCCTGCCTTGGCCTCCCAAAGTGCTGGGATTACAGGTGTGAGCCACCACGCCCTGCCTGTGTTCAACTTTTTACCAATTTTCACATGTGTATAAAAATAGAAGTTGCAGTTGGGTGCGGAGGCTGAGGTGGGCAGATCACCTGAAGTCAAGAGTTTCAGACCATCCTGGCCAACATGGTGAAATCTGTCTCTACCACAAATGCAAAAATTATCCTGGCGTGGTGGTATGCACCTGTAATCCCAGCTGCTCTGGAGGCTGAGACAAGACAATTGCTGGAACCAGGGAGGCGGAGGTTGTAGTGAGCTGAGATTGCACCACTGCACTCCAGCTTGGGCGACAGAGCGAGGCTCCATATAAAAAAAAAAATAGAAGTTTTGAATGAAACCTTAAATTATGGAACAAGAGTCCACAAGATTTGCCTTATTTAGCTCCACATCTTGCTCAATTGCAAAGCCGTTGCTATTTTTATTTGTCCTATCATATCCTAAGATAAATGTAAGTGCCTTTCAGTGTTGTTGGTGTTAGTTTCATCCCTTTTAAAAGAAAAATTTTGGCCCTAATCTTATCAACATATGTTGACTATCCAGTGAGAATGGACGTCAAGAGGGCTTAGGCAGTGTATGTGTGTGCATGGATGTGTGTGTGTGTGTGTGTGTGTGTACGGGTATGTTTGTGTGAGTGTGCATGTATGTGTATGTGTGTGAGTTGTGTGTGTCTGTGTGCTGTAAATGGGTATCGGAGGGGGAAAATTCAGACTTCACTCAATTGTAGGCCTTTTTCTTTGACCATCACGTCCTCAATCATTTCCCTATATGGAATTCACATATGAAATATTGAGTTAATTTATAATAAGTAATTTAAAAATTATAAGGTACTTATTTTTTAGGACTAATATAGATTTCTAGAGATGTAAGAAGAAGAAGATCATTTCTGTATTTTAAGGGACAAGAAAATGACAATGAAATGAAATGGTTCCACCATCACCACTTGGATTACTACGGAGGAGACATAGTCAAGACCTTTATTGGAGAAGGGAAGTTTATTCCCCTTGTCATTCACCCAAGAGAGTGTTAAAATTACTTATCAAGCAAAGGTCTGTCCTTAAAAGTGTTTTCATATTGATGTTCTTATGACTTTTTCAGTGTTTTCATGGGTTATACTTAAACTTATAGACATAATTTTTCTCTCTCTCTTTTTTTTCTGAGACAGAGTCTTACTCTGTCTGCCAGGCTGGAGTGCAGTTATGTGATTTCAGCTCATTGCAAGGTCTGCCTCTCGGGTTCAAGCAATTCTCCTACCTCGGCCTTCCGAGTATCTGGGATTACAGATGAACACCACCACAGCCAGCTAATTTCTATATTTTTAGTAGAGACAGGGTTTTGCCATGTTGACCAGCTGGTCTTGAACTCCTGACTTCAAGCCTTCCACCCACCTCGGCCTCCTAAAGTGCTAGGATTACAGGCATGAGCCTCCACACCTGAGCTAATTTCTCTTTTAAAAGGCTCTTTTAGTTAAACTGAGTAAAGCATTTGAAATAGACTTAGCTATTGTAACAGAGTAGCCAACAAACATACTGACTTTAAAAATAATTCAACAAATAACTTTATACATCTCTTAATCACAAAAATGCTTATTAAGGCCACCAACACTGTTTTGGCATCAGATGCTTTCAAGAAGCTCAACTCTTCTAAAAGCTTTAGCATTTCATGACTTAGAATAATCCAAACAGATTTAGCCATCCATCTGCGATTTTATTTCCAAAACTTTTCCATTTCATTAAATGGGCCATCAATGAATCTAGAAGCAGCTAATTACACAATGGTAGTGGTCAAACTAAAGATTAGATGTAAAACCACTTTTGCTTTTGCAGACAATAAGGCCTTCTCTTTCTCTCTCTGCCATGGAATCAAATTATTTTTGCCAAGGAAGATTCTTATGCCTCATAAATATTCTTCAAAGAGTAGCACTTTTCAACTCTGGAATGTGGCTAATAATATATACTGATATTCTCCCAAGAGGACGAAGTCTGAATCTCTTTATTCCTTCTATGTACATCACATATTTTAACTCCTGCCACTAAATCAAGAAGAATTAAAACATTGAAATTTGCAGTGACATGACAGATATTTATTTTACCATGGATATCAGGTCAGAGGACAGCACTAAAGACTCTATCCTCTCCAAACCATCTGTGGTAGCTGGTCCCAGGCGGACACCCCCATTTAGCCAACTGTTAGACATGCATGCAGTATAGAAAATGCTTTATTGATGTTATTTACAGTGACATTTTTGAGTGTGTCACAGGAATCATTGTCCGCATGTTTCACATGGGAACGGAATTTGCCTTTTTGAAGGAATTTGGAGAACATCCCCTCATGCATTTCCTTTTTGATTTCTCTCTCTTTTCATTTATTTTAATTTTTAGGCCTCTCATTTTATTTCAATAAAGACAGTATAATGCAGTTAAGAGCGCTATATTCTGGAATCAGAAAGATCTGAGGGCAAATTTTAGCTCTACTACATATTGATTGCATCCTTTAATTTCTTCTCAGAAACTGAGAATGAAGTCTGATTGGAGAAGGGCGAGGAATGAGTGAGAATGCTTGCAAAGCACTCGGCGCTGGGCCTGTGAGCTAAACACTGCTTTGATTGTCAATGGCAGCCCTATTGCACTTAGAATGGCATTCAGGTTTAGACAACAATAGCTGGTGAATGACATACTCAGTGGAGTGCAATCTTGCAGCACATCCAGTTTCTTTATTATTGGCAATGTGGCTCATTAGTCTCATTTCCTGCTGCCTTCTTCACCTGTCATGGTGTAGGGTTTGTGGGGGAAGAACAGATTTGACTATAAGAAAAGGGAACAAAATGTGGGAATTTTTATTTGGTGGGAGAAGTTACAGAGGCATGGCATCACACATCAAATTGGGTACCTTTAAGCATTCCATGATTTATGGGGTCCTTAACAGTCTTAGTTCTTTGACTGTATGTATTAATGATTACCTTTGAGAGCCCTGACTTCAATCCTGTGCCAGAAATGCAGCATGTTAGAGCAGAGTGAAACCTCTCTGAAACTCAGTAGTGTGACTTCTGTTGCTGCAATTTGTCATCGCAAACACTCAGGTTCTCCCGCAGCTTCCCATGGTGATGACTTTTAATGTCTACCTCCACCATTTAGCAGGGATGTGACTTTGCAACAGCAAGCAGCTTCTTAGTTCCTACATTTATGTTTTTACTTAAAAATATTTTTTTAAATTAGAAAATTATTTTTTGGAAACTCTAGTCTATCACCCAGACTAGAGTGCAATGACACCATGATAGCTTACTGTTGCCCTGAGCTCCTGGGCTCAAGCAATCCTCCCACTTCAGCCTCTTGAGTAGCTAGGATTACAGCTGCATGCTACCACATCCATCTACATTTTACTTTTTCTGTACAGATGGAGTCTTGCTATGCTGCCCAGGCTTGTCTATGAACTCCTGGCCTCTAGCAATCCACCTGCCTCAGCCTCCCAAAAGGCTGGGATTAGAGGCATGAGCCACTGCATCCAGCCTACTTCTTTGACGAATCAGTAGGATGTGGAGAAGTCTTAAATATAAGGAAAGAGTGTGGTTGAATGTAAGAGAATACACTCACCTACACTTCCTGTTGTATTTTAACATGCCTGGCTGGCTGGATTAGGGTGTCATGACTGCCTCATTGAATGCAAGGCAATTGTGGATGCCTGCCTCTCTGTCTGCTGATACAACCAAACCTCCTGGTTCCAACAACTTGCTGATGATTTAAATTCCAGGGCACAGAAACCCACACTTTTTATAATGAGTTTCAGGCCCATTACTGGTAATAATTTTAAATTGTTTGAATTCATGCCCCAAGAGAGAACTTTCTGCTTTTCATTAAATGTTACTGAACAGGTGCTGAGCTCTGCAGAGTTTTTGATGTTTTCCAGTCTATTCTGTGCTAAGTCACACTTTAAAATATTTGAGTTTCTCCCAAATTTCAACAGTCACAGTAGTGAAAGAGTTTAGATGAGCACACATTTTGCAACCTCTATTTTGCATCATTTGGTTTGGATTTGAAGGACAAAATTCTCTTCTGATGGAATAATGAGTGGAGATAAAAGGTTGGAAAAAAATACAAATTTGTCTGTATTACACATTTGGTTACACAGAAGTTCTGGGAACACCATTTTGTTCTGTTTTTATCACACCAAGATGTATCAAAAAAAGCTGCTCTGCTGGGAAATGTTTGAAGTAGATACATTTGTGCCTAGGACATGGGAGGTAATTACAAGACAAATGACTCGCACATCCGGTAGATTCATGGAGGGTTAAACTAAATATTTCAAGCTGCTATTTGGTCTGTTTACTCATGTTTATATGAGGCTAACAACTTCCACTACAGCCTTTCAGGCAGTTGTTACCAGGTGTCTCCTGGTTAGCTGTTGGGTTCATTTGAATTACTTTATGAGGAATATTCAGAATAGAGAGAGACGGGATGATCAAGGGTGACTTGAGCTTCTCACCACCTAGGGAGAATTCCCTGTTTCTACTGTTCTTCACTGCAGCTGTGGTGTGAAGAGAGAGAATAAGACTGCCAGTGGCAAAAGTAAATTTTTTTTTTTTAATAATTTCTATAGATTGTTACAGGCTCGCTAGAAAATTTAAATGAAGAGCTGAGTCACTGAAAGCCGTATTCTTTGATTTTGGATACTAATAGACTTTAAGTTTATTTTAATTTTTTTTGTTGGTACATAATATTTGTACATATTTGTGGGGTACATATAAAACTTTTGTTACATACATAGAACGTGTAAAGATCAAGTCAGGGCACTCAGCCTATTCATCACCATGAGCATGTATCATTTCTACATGTTGAGAACATTGCAAGTACTTGCTTCTTACTTCTAACAAATTGTTGTTAATTATAGTCACTCTATTCTGCTGTCAAATATTAGAACATATTCCTTCTATCTAGCTGTATGTTTTTACCCATCTAAATGCTTTAGACGGATACAAGGTTTTTATTGAGACAATTAAAAACTTCTCTACATTTGGTGTAGATGATATTTGGGCAGGTGATGATTTTGTAGATATGTATGAGAATGTTTTGATCCTTAGGAGATGCATGTTGAGTGCCATGATGTCTAAAACTTATTTTGAAAAGTTCCAGCCAAAAATATAGAGATAAAGGAAATAGGATAAATTGTTAAAATATTATTAAATCTAATTGTTCAGTAAGTGTATGCTCCATGTACTTCTCTTTAAACTTTTCTGTATTTGTAAATTTTTATAATACAACGTTTAAAATAGGCCAGATGTGGTGGCTCATGCCTGTAATCCCAGCACTTTGGGAGGCTGAAGCAGGTGGATCATTTCAGGCCAGGAGTTTGAGACCAGCCTGGGCGACATGGCAAAACCCCATCTCTTCTAAAAATACAAAGAATAGCTGGATGTGGTGGCACATGCCTCTAATCCTAACTACTCAGGAGGCTGAGGCGGGAGGATTGTTTGATCCCAGGAGGTGGAGCTTGCAGTGACTTGTGATTTTACAGTGGCACATCCAGCCTGGGTGACAGAGCAATACTCTGTCTCATAAATAAATAAACTTAAGATTATAGATGTATGCTCAAGTCTTTTTCTCCCTTAATAAAACTGAAACCAAACACACAGAAAAACCCTAGCAAAAATCTTCTCTGGATTCTGTTTCCTCTTTCAACAAATCTTTTACCTTTTCTTCTTAAAATAATTAAGTCACCTCTTACCACCTTTAGGTCCTTCTCTCCTGTTTGCTCTTCAATTTCCTGCAATATCATTTCTGTTTGAAATCAACCTGGCAAAGCTCTCTTTTTAACAAATTGAATGGCTTTTTCTGACTTTTCCACTTACATCCCTTTTTAACTCAGTTATCTGACGTAGTTGAGTAAGACATCCTTGAGCTTTTTCCTTCCATAGCATCTATCATTTTTTTCTGATTCTCATTTATTATCCTCCACTTCAGTTTCCTTTGTTGCTCTGTGTGGTGAGCTGATAATGACCTTCAGGTATATTCACATCCTAATCCCCAGAACCTGTGAATGTTACTTTCTATGACAAAAGGAACTTTGCAGATAAGATTAACGATCTTCAGAAAGGGAGATTATTTTGGATTAACCCTTAGACAAGTTGCAATCACAGTGGTCTTTATAAGGGGGCTGCAGCAGTAATCGGAGTTGGAGCAGGAGAAGGCAATGTGACAGCATAGGCAGACACTTTGAAGTTGAAGGTGAGGCCTCAAACTAAGGAATATAGGTATAGCCACTAGAAGCTGGAAAGGGCAAAGAAATGACTATCTCTTCAAACCCTCCAGAAGGAACAGGCTCTTTCCATACCTTGACTTTAGCCCAGTAATGCTCATTTTGGACTTCTGATCTGCAGAACAGTAAGATAATACATATTTATTATTTGCATTTATTATTATTTATTTGTTTTTCAGATGAAGTCTTACTCTGTTGCTCAGGCTGGAGTGCAGTGATGTGATCTCGCTTGGCTCACTGTAACCTCCGCCTCACAGGTTCAAGTGATTCTCCTGCCTCAGCCTCGTAAGTAGCTGGGATTACAGTTGTGCACCACCATTCCTGGCTAATTTTCACATTTTCGGAAGAGATGGGGTTTCATCATGTTGGCCAGGTTGGTCTTGAACTTCTGACCTCAGATAATCTACCCACCTTGGCCTCCCAAAATGCTGGGATTACAGGCGTGAGCCACCACACCTGGTTGATATTTATTTTTAACCACCTAATTTGTGTAATTTGTAACAGCAACAGTAGGAAACTAACATACTGTACCTTTATCAGTTCTATCCTAAACCATTGTGTCACCCCAGAGCTCCCCATGGGACCCTCTTTTCTCCTTCCTTTACATTTTCTTACTTGGAGGTTTCACCTTCTCTCAAGGTTTCAACCATGACCAATGATTCCCAGGACTGTTTTTCACAATCCACAGACTCACATCAACTCTGCACATTACCTTCTCCTTTGGTGTCTTGCAAGAAACTCAAACTCATCATCCTATAGGCTATGTAAAGGAGGATTCCCCAGGAAGCTGATGAAGCTTACGCTTCATGTTTATTCACTTGCACTAGTCTCTTTCAAGATTCTCGGAGGGTCCTGGAAATTTGCATTTGTTATTTTAAAATTATTTTTCTTTTCTTTTTTTCTTTTTTTGAGATGGAGTCTCACTCTGTCGCCAGGCTGGAGTGCAATGTGGTGAGATCTCACCTCACTGCAACCTCCGACTCCCTGGTTCAAGCAATTCTCCTGCCTCAGCCTCCCCAGTAGCCGAGATTACAGGCACATGCCACCACGCCCAGCTACTTTTTGTATTTTTAGTAGAGATGGGGTTTTACTATGTTGACCAGGATGGTCTCGCTCTCCTGATCTCGTGATCCACCCGCCTCAGCCTCCCAAAGTGCTGGGATTACAGACGTGAGCCATTGCACCCAGCCACTGTTTTTTTTCTTTTTTTGAGATGGAGTGCTACTCTGTCACCCAGACTGGAGTGCAGTGTCATAATCTTGGCTAACTGCAAACCCTACCTCCCAGGTTCAAGTGATTATCTTGCCTCAGCCTCCCAAGTAACTGGGAATACAGGCGTACACCACTATGCCCAGATAATTTTTTTGTATATTTAGTAGAGATGGAGTCTTGCCATGTTGCCAAGCTGGTCTCGAACTCCTGAGCTTGGGTGATCCACCCTCCTTGGCCTGCAAGGTGTGAGCCACGATTCCCGGCCTTAAAATTATTATTATTATTATTATTATCATTCTTTATTGTACTTTAGGTTCTGGGGTACACGTGCAGATCATGCAGGATTGTTGCATAGGCACATATACGGCAATGTGGTTTGCTGCCTCCAACCCACCCATCACCTACATCTGGCATTTCTTCCCATGTTATCCCTCCCCAACTGCCCCCGCTGTCCCTCCCTTGGCACCCCCCAACAGACCTTGGCACCTCCAACAGCTCCCCTCCCTGTGTCCATGTGTTCTGATTGCTCAACACCCACCTATGAGTGAGAACATGTGGTGTTTGATTTTCTGTTCTTGCGTCAGTTTGCTGACAATGATGGTTTCCAGATTCCTCCATGTCCCTACAAAGGACAGGAACTCATCATTTTTTATGGCTGCATAGTATTCCATGGTGCATATGTGCCACATTTTCCCTGTCCAGTCTATTGTCGATGGGCATTTGGGTTGATTCCAGGTCTTTGCTATTGTAAACAGTGCCTCAATGAACATACGTGTACATGTGTCTTTATAACAGAATAATTTATAATCCTTTGGGTATATACCCAGTAATGGGATTGCTGGCTCAAATGGAATTTTTATTTCTAGGTCCTTGAGGAATTGCCACACTGTCTTCCACAAGGGTTGAACTAATTTACACTCCCACCAACAGTGTAAAATTGTTCCTAATTCTCCACATCCTCTCCGCATCTGTTGTCTCCAGATTTTTTAATGATCACCATTCTAACTGGTGTGAGATGGTATCTCCATGTGGTTTTGATTTGCATTTCTCTAATAATTGCCTATACATTTTCCTCTAGACACTACTTTAAATGTGTCCCAGAGATTCTGGTACGTTGTGTCTTTGTTCTCCTTGGTTTCAAAGATCATCTTTATTTCTGCCTTCATTTCATTGTTTATCCAGTCATCATTCAGGGGCCAGTTGTTTTGTTTCCATCAAGTTGTGCGGTTCTGAGTTAGTTTCTTAATTCTGAGTTCTAATTTCATTGCACTGTCTGAGAGACTGTTTATTATGATTTCCTCAGCATTTGCTGAGGAGTGATTTACTTTCAATTACGTGGTCAGTTTTAGAGTAGGTGCCATGCGATGCTGAGAAGAATGTATATTCTGTGGATTTGGGGTTGAGATTTCTGTAGATGTCTATTAGGTCTGCTTGGTCCAGTTCTGAATTCAAGTTCTGGATATCCTTGCTAATTTTCTGTCTCATTGATCTGTCTAATATTGACAGTGGAGTGTTAAAGTCTTCCACTATTATTGTGTGGGAGTCTAAGTCTCTTTGTAGGTCATTAAGAATTTACTTTATGTACTTGGGTACTTCTGCATTGGGTGTGTATGTATTTAGGGTCATTCATTCTTCTTGATGCATTGATCCTTTTACCATTATGTAATATCCTTCTTTGTCTTTTTTGATCTTTGTTGGTTTAGAGTCCATTTTCTCAGAGACTAGGATTGCAACTCCAGCTTTTTTTTGCTCTCCGTTTGCTTGATAAATCTTTCTCTATCCCTTTATTTTTAGCCTATGTGTGTCCTTGCATATGAGATGGGTTTCCTGAATACAGCACATTGAAGGGTTTTGACTTTTTATCCAATTTGCCAGTCTGTGTCTTTTGAATGGGGCATTTAGTCCATTTACATTTAAGGTTAATATTGTGATGTGTGAATTTGATCCCACCATTTTGATGCTAGCTGGATGTTTTGCCCATTAGTTGAAACATTTGCTTCATTGTGTCAATGGTCTTTACCATTTGGTACGTTTTTGGAGTTGCTGGTACTGGTTGTTCCTTTACTTGTTTAGTGCTTCTTTCATGAGCTCTCGTAAGGCAGGCCTGGTGGTGATGAAATCTATCAGCAATTGCTTGTCCATAAAAGATGTTGAATGTTGGCCCCCACTCTCTTCTTGCTTGTAGGGTTTCTGCCAAGAGATCTGCTGTGAGTCTGATGGGCTTCCCTTTATGGGTAACCCGACCCTTCTCTCTGGCTGCCCTTAGCATTTTCTCCTTCATTTCAACCCTGGTGAATCTGACAATTATGTGCCTTGGGGTCGCTCTTCTTGAGGAATATCTTTGTGGTGTTCTCTGTATTTCCTGGACTTGAATATTGGCCTGCCTTGCTAGGTTGGGGAAGTTCTCCTGGATTATATCCTGAAGAGTGTTTTCCAGCTTGGATTCATTCTCTCCACCACATTCAGGTACACCTATCAAACGTAGATTAGGTCTTTTCACATAATCCCATATTTCTTGGAGGCTTTGTTCATTTATTTTCACTCTTTTTTCTCTATTCTTGCCTTCTTGCTTTACTTCATTGAGTTGATCTTCAATGTCTGATATCCTTTCTTCTGCTTGGTCGATTTGGCTATTGAAACTTGCGCATGCTTTGCAAAGTTCTCATGTTGTGTTTTTCAGCTCCATCGAGTCATTTATATTCTTCTCTAAACTGCTTATTCTAGTTAGCATCTCATCTAACCTTTTTTCTAGGTTCTTAGTTTCTTTGCATTGGGTTAACACATGTTCTTTTAGCTCTGAGGAGTTTGTTGTTACCCACCTTCTGAAGCCTGTTTCTGTCAATTCCTCAGATTCATTCTCCATCCATCTTTGATCTCTAGCTGGTGAGGAGTTGTGATTCCTTGGAGGAGGAGAGGCGTTCTGGTTTTTGGTATTTTCATTCTTTTTTTGCTGGTTTCTTCTCATCTTAGTGGCTTTATCTACCTGTGATCTTTCTAGTTGATGACGTTTGGATGGGGTCTCTGACTGGACGTCCTTTTTGTTGATGTTGAAGCTATTTCTTTTGCTTCTTAGTTTTCCTTCTAACAGTTAGGCCTCTCTGCTGCGGGATCACTGGAGGTCTACTTGAGAACTTGGCTCACCTGGGGATCACCTGCAGGGGCTGCAGAACAGCAAGGGTTGCCGCCGGTTTCTTCCTCTATAATCCTCGTTCCAGTAGGGTACCCACCAGATGTTGGCCTGAGCTCTCCTTTATGAGGTGTCTCTTTGGGTATACCGGGGTCGGGTAGTTGCTTGAGGAGACAGTCTGTCCCTTACGGGAGCTCAAGTGCTGTGCTGGGAGCTCTGTTGTTCTGTGCAGAGCTGCTGGGCAGATACCTTTACATCTGTTGCAGCTGAACTCATAACTGCCTCTTTTCCCAGGTACTCTGTCTAGGAAGGTCAGCTTTATTTATAAGTTCCCGTCATGCTGCTGCCTTTTTTCATAGATGCCCTGCCCCACACGGAGTAGTCTAGTCACAGTCTGCCAGTAGAGGTATTGCTGAGCTGCTGCAGGCTCTGCCCAGAGGCTGCGTGAACTGCCTTGGTAGTGGCGGACTGCATCAGTAGTGGGGGATGCCCTTCCCCCCACTGAGCTGGACTGTCCTGGGTCCCGCTGTGCTTGCTGCAAATCTCTTAATCCAGAGTGTTTCAGATTGCTTGTTTTGTGGGGATGGTACCCACCGAGCCACATTGCCTGGCTCCCTGTCTCAGTCCTCTCCCTTTCAGTTGAATGGGTGGCTCTGTCTCCCAGGCATTCCAGGCACCAGTCCAAACGGCCGCCCAGACTTGTGTGAGTTTCCCTGCACCAACTAGGCACTGGCTGAAACCGCCACGCTCAAAATTTGTGGCGCTTTTCGGTCGGAGAAACTTCTGGACTGTGGGCAGTGAAAACTTGTTTGGAAACGCGCTGAGCTCTCACCCTCTGTGCTGTTCTCGCTGGCAACTGCACTCCAGAGCTGTTTGTTCCTATTTGGCAATCTTGGAAACTCCCTTAAAATTATTTTTTATAGTAAAATTGTGCATGGTCATAAAGGCATGCCTTTTACTCCATAGTCACAGAAACAAACTCAGCATTTGGGTATCCTGAAGTTTGTACAATTACTTGTACCTGACATGCAGTAGGTTGTCAACAATTCTAGCAATGTTATCTTCAGATGCTGCATTTTGGTTAATAGCATCAAAATCTTGCCTTACAAAAGTTAGTGACCTCATAGTAATCCTTGGTACTTCCCATATCCATTTCTTACATTTAAGCCAGAAAGTCCTATTGGTTTTACCTTTCTTAATTTCCTTAACTTTGGTGTCACCGTATCTTATCACTTCAATCTTTGAGTTTTTCAGGTTTTCATCATTTATTTCTTGATGTATTCGAATAGTCACCTCTTTTGTTCCTGTGCTCATCTACTTCATCTGGTGTAATCTGTTTGCTGCTGACAAACAGATCTTCCTAAAGGCAAAATGTAATCAGACCTCAACAGCTTAGTGCTTTGCAATGTGGAATCTATTGTCCAATATAATTGACAATTAAGTCTTTAGAGATTAGTGAACTAACAAGCACGACAGTCATTGATTATTAGAGCTTCTGTTCCAGGCGTTATGTTTTGCCCAGAATGTACTTTCTTAATTTAAATTTTATTCCTTTAGATGGACTCTTCCTGATGCCACCAACCAAAACAGGCAGCCCTAATTATTGTCATAACATGTATGTTATACGCATCATTGCTTATATCTCAATCTCTATTTATCTTGGTTATTGGTTTGTTTGTTAGTTTACTTGTTTGTAATCTTTGTTCCAACTGGAATGTAGCTCTGTGAAGAGAAGGAGCTTTTTTTTTTTTTTCCTTTTTCCAACTCTTATTCACTGATGTATCTCCAGCCCTTAGCACTGAATCTGTTAAAAAAAAAAAAAAAAAAAAGCAGAAGCTCACTGAATATTTGCTGAGTAAAAGTGCTAGACTAGGATATTAAAAACTAATAAATCAATCCATAATACCACTGCTGTCACATTTATTTAATAAAAGAAGCAATATTATAATACCAAACATAGGAAGACCACGATTGCACAATAAAGAACATTTAAAAAATATATTCAAATTATCCTTATTTAAAAATTCTGGTCAGGCACAGTGGCTCACGCCTGTGATCACAGTACTTCAGGAGGCAAAGGCAGCAGATCACTGGAGCTCAGGAGTTCAAGGCCAGCCTGGGCAATATAGTGAGACCCCATCTCTACACAAAATACAAAAAAAATAGCCAGGGGTGGTGGTGCATGCCTGTGGTCCCAGCTATGTGGGAGGCTGAGGCAGCCAGATTGCTTGAGCTTGAGGGTGGAGGTTGCAGTGAGCCAAGATTGCACTACTCTACTCCAGCCTGGGTGCTGGGTGGCAGAGCAAGATCCTACCTCAAAAAAAAAAAAAATTCCTACTTTGTTCTTATCTTATTTTTCTTTTTCGTTTTTGAGACAGAGTCTCACTCTGTCGCCAGGCTGGAGTGCAGTGGCGTAATCTCAGCTCACTGCCACCTCCGCCTCCTGGGTTGGAGCAATTCTCCTGCCTCAGCCTCCTGAGTAGCTGGGACTACAGGTGCCTGCCACCACACCTGGCTAATTTTTGTGTTTTAGTAGAGATGGGGTTTCACTGTGTTGGCCCGGCTGGTCTCGATCTCCTGACCTCATGATTCTCCAGGCTTGGCCTCCCAAACTGCTTGGGTTACAGGTGTGAGCCACCATGCCTGGTCCATTGTTCTTATTTTTGAACTTTTCTTTTGATGAAAACACCTCCTCATATCTAGCCCCATAGCTGTCATCAAGAAGAGGTTTTGAAAGTCTAGTCCTCTGCTCTTTCCTGAAAGTGTCATGTGCTAAGATAATTCTAGTAAGTTGCTGGTACAGAGCACACAGTAGGCCCGTAATATGTGTTCACCATTGCATTTATTTTATACATTTCTTTGTACTTGAGCACAAGCTTGGCCTCCCCACTTCTCTCCTCTAGCCTGCCTCAAAGTTTGATTTGCAGCTCGAATGTTAGTTGCTCTACTAGGCTTTCCTGTGTATCCTTGGGTAATGAGTCTATGACATGTTATTAATACCCTTAGTTTTTTGTTTTTTTCAGAGACAGGGTCTTACTTTGCTACCTTGTTGCCTAGGCTGGGGAGGAGTGGTGCGATGACAGCTCATTGCAGCCTCGAACTCCCAGGCTCACTGATCCTTTTGCCTCAGCTTCCTGGTTAGCTAGGACTACAAGTGTGTGCTGCCTCGCTCTGCTACTTCTTATTTTTAGTTTTTTGTAGAGACAAGTCTTGGTATGTTGCCAAGGCTGGTCTCCAACTCCTGGCCTCAAGCAATCCTCCTGCCTTGACCTTGCAAAGTGTGAGCCGCTGTGCTCGGCAATACCCCTGTTTTTACACTTACTATGGTTGAATTATAATTTGTATTTTAAAAATTTATTTCCGAGCAACCCTGACCAACATGGTGAAACCCTGTCTCTACTAAAAAATACAGAAAAATTAGCCAGGCATGGCAGTGCATGCCTGTAGTCCCAGCTGCTCGGGAGGCGGAGGCAGGAGAATTGCTTGAACCCAGGAGACAGAGATTGCAGTGAGCCGAGATTGCACCAATGAACTCCAGACTGGTGACAGAGCGAGACTCTGTCTCAAAACTTTTTT
>PVKP010040262.1:0-19590 GCA_004027715.1 Plecturocebus donacophilus
CTGGCCAAAAGAGTCGTGCTGGTGACCCGGGTGGCTCCTTCGCTGGGAATCTCCCAGTCTGTGGGCATCAAAAATTCGTCTGCAATTGCGGCATCCACTCGCTCTCTGCGCTTTCACTGGGAGCTGCAATCCTGAGCTGCTGCTACGCGGCCATCTTGGATCTCTCTCCACCCAGTGATGAAATTTTTTTCTGTTTCTTAGTTTTCCTTTGGCGGACGCCCCTTCCCCACAGAGCTGGACCTTCCTGGGTTCGCTGTGCTTGCTGTGAACCTCTCAGTCCTCAGCGCTTCCAATTGCTGTTTTCCTTGTGGGGTTGGGACCAGCCAAGCCCATCCGTCCCGTATACTCCGCACCGGGAAGCGCCGCGCTGGGGCGCCGGCTAAACAGCCGCGCCGGCCAAAAGAGTCGCGCTGGCGACCCGTGTGGCTCCTCTGCCGGGAATCTGCTGGTCTGTGGGCAACAAAAATTCGTCGGAAAGTGCGGCGTCCACTCGTTCTCTGCGCTTTCACTGGGAGCTACATTCCTGAGCTGTTGCTAATCGGCCATCTTGGATCTCTCTCCAGGTGTTTGGTCTTTAACTGAAGTCATCACGATGCACATAGAGAAAAATCTCTCCAAATGATACCTGCTTCCCTATTATTTTAGAATTTTTTTTTTTTTTTCTGAGACAGTCTCGCTCTGTCATCCAGGCTGGAGGGCAGTGGCATGATCTCATCTCACTGCAACCTCCGCCTCCTGGGTTCAAGTGATTCTCTTGCCTCAGCCTCCTAAGTAGCTGGGATTACACGCTCATACCACCACACCCAGCTAATTTTTGTATTTTTAGTAGATATGGGGTTTTGCCATGTTAGCTAGGCTGGTCTTGAACTCCTGACCTCGTGATCCACCCACCTCGGCCTCCCAAAGTGCTGGGATTACAGGTGTGAGCCACTACACCTGGCCTATTTTAAGATTTTTTTCTTTTCCTTCCTTATTTCCTTTCCTCCCTCCCTCTCTCCCTTCCTTCCTTCCTTTTTTTAATACATGGAGTCTTGCTGTGTCTCCCAGGTTAGAGTACAGTGGCTCAGTCGTAGCTCACTACAGCCTCTCACTCCTGGGCTCCAGTGATCTCCTGCCTCAGCCTCCTGAGTAGCTGGGACTATAGGCACACACCACCATACCTGGCTAGTTTTAAAATTTTTTCTAAAGATGGGATCTCACTATGTTGCCCAGGCTGATCTTAAACTCCTGGCCTCAACTGATCCTCCCATCTCAGCCCCTCATCTACTGGGATTACAGGTGCAGTGGTGCATTCATTTAGGATTGAAACTGTATTCCAGTTTCTAGTTACGTGAAAATACATGGTTTCAGTTCTAGGTACAGGACATTGCATGTTCTAGTGAACACTAGGATATCTGAGCGAAAAAAAGGGATGAATGAGGATAGAAGCAAAAAGGGAGGGAATGTAAGAAAGGAATCCAGAGCCCTGGAGAGGTTTCCTGGAACAAGGTATACCGTCCCAGAAGCAGAGGCAATCATCTCATTTGTTGGCAGATGCTTTTGAGTCCTCCGGGACGTATGAGAAACACTGCTGTGTGCTGGGAGACAGACATGGTGGGAAAGCCAGGTGAGAGAAGTGGCAGCAGTGGCGTGACAAGGTGTCAGACATGAGTGTTAGGCCAGGTGAGGGTTGGGTGCAAGGGCATCCATGCGAGAAAGAGAAGGGTCCCTAGTTTAGATCTTGGTGCAGAAAGGCCTCCTAGATGAGACCAATTAACTAAAGAAGGGCATTGAGAATGAAGAGGAGTTATCTAGGTCAAGTTAACGAGGAGGAATGAATGAAGAATGTGGTCATTTCCCCTAGTTCTGGAGTTGTACTGAGGTTCAAGCCTCAGTTAGACCATGTGTGAAGTAAGCCCTGACTCTAGGTAGGTCCTGATTCCATACAAACTGCGACTGATGCAGGACATTTTCCAGCTCCCAGGCATCTCTCTGTTCTGACCTTTCTGGATCAATGCAAACCATCTTGGTTTTTTGGTCTCAGCCTAGGCTTTGGCCTTCAAAATGTTTGTTTTTGGAGGCAACCTTTATTTGCTTCTAAGTATATTATTTGAATGTAGTAACATGTATGAATATTTGAGAGTGTGTTCAGCAGCCTTAAGAAGCATTTCTGAAGAGGTATATATTGATCATAAAGCATGATTTCTAAAGCAGGGAGCTTTCTAATCACCAAACTGCCAGAGATGAGAGGTCAGGATCTGGGGCTGCTTCTGCTGTCCCACTCCCAGCATAAACAGCGGCTCTTACACAATCCAGAGGACTCAAAAGTATCTGCTGAATAAATGAGACCACTGCCTCTGCTTCTGAGAAGGCACATTCTGTTCTAGCAGACCTCTCCTGGGCAGGTGGATCACTTGAGGTCAGGAGTTTGAGACCGGCCTGGCCAACATGACAAAACCCTGCCTCTACTGAAAATACAAAATTAGCTGGGTGTGGTGGTGCATGCCTGTAATCCCAGCTGCTTGGAAGGCTGAGGCTGGAGAATTACTTGAACCTGGGAGGCAGAGGTTGTAGTGAGGCGAGAACATGCCACAGCACTCCAGCCTGGGCTACAGAGTAAGACCATCTCAAAAAAAAAAAAGAATTTAAAGAACAACCAGTTTTACATGAAATTTAAGATGGCATCCTAAGGCCAAACTCTTCTTCGTGGCATTTCATTAACTTTTTTTATTTTTTAGCTGTGTCAGTCATTGATCCTTTGAATTTTATTTTATTTTTTTATATCTAGAATCAAGGATAATACTTCCCTTTCAGTGATTTACTGTTAGACAATGATTTTATTATAAACTAGAGAACATTATTATTAGTGTATTAAAACCATGTAATAAATACAGCACCATACTTTTAAGACATTTCATGGATCAATTTCACTTGGGTTTAGGGGAATTAAAATCTAGATATATTACATAATTAAATAACAATCTATTCTATGCAGTAATGTGTAGTGGTCAGAGTCGGATAACCTTGGATTCCACTTCCAATCTACCTTGAACTAGCTTTGCCATCCTGGGCTATTTAACTATGTCAAGTTTCAGCTGTCTTCTGTAAGGAGGCAGTAATACAAATCTCCTAGAATTTTGTGAGCTCAAATGAGACAAAATGTACAAAGTGAGATCAGTACAGTGCCCAAACATAGTAAATGCTCAATAAATGGTGACATTATTATGTAACACCAGGTAGTGGGTGAAAATACTGTTCCAAGGGAGCGCATCATTGAATAAAGTACTTAGGCCACGCGCAGTGGCTCATGCCCATAATCCCACCACTTTGGGAAGCCAAGGTTGGCAGATCACCTGGGGTCAGGACTTTGAGACTTCTGGCCTGGCCAACATGGTGAAACCCTGTCTCTACTAAAAATACAAAAATTAGCCAGGCCTGGTGGCATGCCCCTGTGGTCCCAGCTACTCAGGAGGCTGAGCCAGAAGAATCGCTTGAACCCGGGAGGCGGAGGTTGCAGTGATCCACCATCACGCCACTGCACTTCAGGCTGGGCAACGGAGTAGGACCCTGTCTCAAAATAAAAATAGAAATAAAAATATCTACCTAGAACACATAAACACCTATAAAATAGCGGATAGGTACTAACATAGAGGAATAAAGTACTTTGGAAGTTCAAAGTGGAAATGGTTCATGGAGATGGAGTTTGAAATAGATTGTAAAGATGGGATAAGAGGTCCTGGAGAGAGACTGGAGGAAGACAGGAATATGCATAAGAAAAGAGCATCTTTGTGAAGGGCACTGCATAACAAAATACTTGCAAGCACAGGCTTAGGACAAGTTCAAGGGAATGAATCAGTCTGGCTAATATATGTAAGAGAACACAGTGAGATATGGCTTCAAAGTGTGGCTGCAGGCTGCACACAGTGGCTCAAACCTGTAATCCCGGTACTTTGGGAGACAGAGGCAGGTGGATCAAGACTGCCTCTGAGGTCAGGAGTTTAAGACTATCCTGGCCAACACGATAAAACCCCATCTCTATTAAAAATACAAAAATTAACTGGGCATAGTGGTGCACACTTGTAATTCCAGCCACTTGGGAGGCTGAGGAAGGAGAATCACTTGAACCTGAGAGGTGGAAGTTGCAGTGAGCCGAGATCTTGCCACTGCGCTCCAGCCTAGACAACAATTAAAAAAAAAAAAAAAAAAAAAAAAAGGAAGAAAGAAAAAGTGTGGCTGTGCCAGGCACCCTCCGGCAGGGTGAAGAGTCTGAGTCTCGTCTGGATTCGATGGGTAATGGATGGAGATAGGAATGCTATGGAAATGAGACTCACGGGTGCTACATTTTTGGTGCTTTGATTTGGAATCCATTGTATAGAATGAAGTGGATTTTTCCTTCAAGCATCCTTCTCATAGGGTAGCTATTTCCTGAACATCCAGGATCACATGGGACTCACCTCTCTGAACGAGGTAAGCCTGCTGCTCAGCGTCGCCTGTTCTCGCCCCGTGACGGGTCTGCATCTCCATCAGGGACTGCCTGCTGGGATGAAAAGCAACACTACATGTGACGTTCTACAACCGTGAAATGTGACAACATGAAGCAGACAGTCAACAGAAGCAGGGGAGAAAAAGAGTCAAACTACACCCCCAAGGTTCATAAAAAAAGTGTAATTTTAGTTTTAAATACTACTGGCACTAGGAGACTAAGCTGTGAAAGTAAATAATAATGGTTAAAAACATCAGGAAATAACCAAACTATCATTAATAGGAAACAGATTAGAAAGGAGTGGCATGTATATAAATCAAAATACTCACAGCAATGAAGTATAATAAATTACATCTGCATGTATCAACATAGAGCTTAAAAATCACATTACGTAAAGTAGGTTGCAGAACAATACCTATAGTGACCATTTTGCAACTTAAACACAGAGAAACCAATATTTTCCGGTTTTGAGATATGATATAGTTGTGTTTATAATATGTAAAAAGTATAAAACAGATGGTGAAGCTACCCACCAAATTCCTCACAGCACAAGGTAAAGGAAGAAAGGAATATAATGATGAATGGGAAACAAAGGAGACTTCAACTCTTATCTACAACTCCCTTTTCTCCTTTCGTAAAAAAAAAAATTGAAGCAAATAAAAGCAACTGTCAATGCAGGATGGAGTATATATTAGAGTTTATTCTATTCTCTGTGTTTTGCTCTGTGTTTTGCTGTGTTTCAAAACAAATTTCTAAAAATCAGAAGTAATTTTTGGCAGTATTTTTTTTAAAGAATATTAAGGAATTTAAAGTGCTATGAATATTTCATCCATGATGATGGCAAGAGAGGTCACTGGGATACGTAATGTTACTGTTTTTCCAGCTTATCTAAAAGCAGAGAGCTTGATCAAGCCCCCAGAGTCTCTGTCAAGCTTTCCCGTAAGACAAACTAAGTGTTGGGAACATGATCACGTGAAGTGTAAGTGAAGCAATTGTTATTATTATTTATTTTTCAGACAGGGTTCTTGCTCTGTCATCCAGGCTAGAGTGTAGTGGTGCGAACACAGCTCATTGCAGCCTCAGCCCACACAGAGCTATTCTCATAGTTTAAATCAGAAACATCTTTGGGCAGGCACCCTCTTCTACAGCCCATGCTGATGTGAGCTCTGGGTCCTCCTGTTTCTTTTTCCTTACCTGCCTCCATCTTCAAAAACATCATTCTCTTTCAGCAGAACTGCCAGCTGCAATGCCAGTTGCTCCTTTTCCTCATGAATTTTCTCTCTCGCTGCTCTTTCAGCATGAAAATCAGAACAGTAAACTTCCATCTGTTAGAGGAAAAAAAGATACAGACGTGAGTACCTAGAAGACCGCGGATTCTCTACAGTGCACCTGTTTATGCAGTGAGTAGGTAGTGCTGTATCCTTCCATAGCCCTTGTGAATCATAGATACATATTCCTGCTAGAAAACTGTATAATGACCATGGCTTTCCAGGTACATTCCAATAGTAGATACAAGCTGTGTTTATGTATGTGCCTTAAACAATGCAAATCCTGCAACTACACTGATGTAGGTGGCTTAAATACTGTAGGTACCATTAGTTCAGCAAAATTATATGGACTTTAAGATAATAAACAATTCAGGATCAACTTAATAGAGTAAATGGCTTATTCATTCTGCCAGGTATATTTATGAAGGCCAGTCTTAAGCTACATTTAAAAGGATAATCATCATAAATAGATGCTATTTATTAAATTCCAAACATGGGGCCAGGTGTGGTGGTTCATGCCTGTAATCCCAGTACTGTCGGAGGCTGAGGCAGGTGGATCCCCTGAGGTGAGGAGTTCGAGACTAGCCTGGCCCACATGGTGAAACCCCGTCTCTACTAAAAATACAGAATTAGCCTGGCATGGTGGCACATGCCTGTGATCCCAGCTGCTTGGGAGGCTGAGAGAGGAGAATTGCTTGAACCCAGGAGGCAGAGGCTGCAGTGAGCTAAGATCACACCACTCCACTCCAGCCTGGGCAACAAGAGCGAAATGCCATCTCAAAAAGGAAAAACAAAATTCCAAACATCTGTGAGGTCCTATGTTGGGTGCTTTACATTTACTGTCTTATTTTACCTTATGAAAAATGCTGAGAATATAGAATTGCTATCCTCATTTTACAAACTTAATGGCTCTTAATCTTGGGGAAAATGTGGCCTGATAATCAGCACTTGAACCAGACAGAAGACCATTTCCCATGGACTTTTCCATATTCAATCCACATCCCATGTATGGTCACCAGCCTCCTAAAATGGCTCCAGTGATCCTCATTTCTTCCTAGTCATCACCTGTGTGTTTCTCTCTCACAATAAATAGGGCCAACCTGTGTAACCTCTAGAATATTGCAGAAGTGATGGTGTATGGCTTCTGAGACTAGGTCACAAAAGACACTGTCATTTTTTTGTTGCTTTGGGGAAAGCCAACTGCTATGACATGAGGGCTCCCAAGCATCCCTCTGGAAGGGACCACATGCTGAGGAACTGAGGCCTCCTGCTTACAGCCTGGGCAACATGGCAAAACATCATCTCTACTAAAAATACAAAACAATAGCTGGGCATGGTGGCACGCACTTGTAGTTCCAGCTACTCAGGAGGCCGAAGCATGAGGATCACTTGAGCCCAGGAAGTTGAGGCTGCAGTGAACCATGATCATGCCACTGCACTCCAGCCTGGGTGACAGGAGTCAGACCCTGCCTCAAAAAACAAAACAATGCAACATTTTAAAAATCAAATAATTTTTAAAAATTATAAATAACAAAACACTTAATGGTGTTTTAATATTTAATGGTGTCAGCTAATTGACTGAACTGACAATACCAATTCCATTGGTGTTGGAATTTAATACTAATTTTTAACTTTCTATGTTTAAAACTAGTTTTTTCTTTTCAAGTTTGCTGGTTCTGAGATATAAATTATCACCCCATTATTTTAAAATTAAGATTAATAAAAATCTAAATATTCTATCAAAACTATAGTTACTTAAAAGTATGTGATAAAGACATCATTTTAAGGGATTTCCTATTAATTGAGAGTGGTTCAGCATTCGCAGTGTCGGTGATGGATCATGGGTGTTTTGGAGTATGACTTAAATTCGATTTACTCTTTCTTCTATCACTTACCAGCTTTGAGTCAGTAAGAACAGGGTCTTGTTTTGTTCATTCCTATACCCCTGGCAGTAAGAACAATGCCTGACATAAGTGCTCAAAAAATGAGTTATTGAATGAATAAGCAAGAGCATCCATCAAGAGAAAACAAATGTCTGTGTCTAGAATGGGCAAAAATATATGACTGCAGAAGAGTGGAAGAACCCAAAATCATGAGTCACCCAAGCAAGGAAATACTGTGAAGAGCTGAGAATGCAAGCTGAGGCTCTATTAGAGCTGTAAGTAGCGGTCAACTGCCCGCATTTCACAGGGATCAGCCACTCTGGGCAGCTGGTGATAATGAGTCTGTATGTAGGGAATAACAAACTGCTGACATGATTATATTAAAAATAATATGTTTACCTTCATCAGATTGGCCAAAGTTTTTAAAATAATACAAGAATGTGAGGACATAGGAGTGCTTATCCTGTGGTGGGAGTTTAATTTTGGTTAGGCATTTTTGGAAGACAACTTGGTAATATTTATTGAACTGAAAAATGGACATAACTTATGATCCTACCATTCAATTTCTGTATCTTAATATAGATTCCACAAATGCACAAAGACATATAAGAATGTTCATTTGAGCATCCTTGGCAACAGCAAAAATATTGGGACAACCAAATGTCCACTAATGGAGAACTGGCTAAATCTATCGTGATAATACACACTTTGTAAAAGTTAAACATAAATTAACAAAACAAATAAATGATAAATAATATGAAGAGATGTCCATGCTACATCATGAATGAAAAAGTTGTAGTACAAAAGACATAAGATGATCCCCTTTTTAATGAAGCCCAAACCAAATAAAAACAGAAGAAATTTTGTTTTATAATGAGTAGCACTATTTATATGACTTAAAATAAATTTAAAATATTTCAGTACCTAATGATCCTAAAACTACCTCTGACATCTCTAGTTACTTAAAAAGAAAAAATGTTGGTGCCTTTTTTTGTCATTTTACACCTCAGGAAGGATATATTCTCCTTCATAAATTCTCCTCCATTCACTAATACTCCACTCGATAGTGTCAAGAGTGGGCTGAAACAGTCACAACAAGCCAATCTTACACAAATGCTTCCAGAGAACAGAAGAAGAGATGTACTTCAACTTGTTTTTATGAGGTCAGTATCAAAACCTGACAAGGACATTCATAAAAGGAAAATTCTAGGCCAGTCTTACTCAAGGATATAGATTTTAAAATCCTATGCAAAATATGAGTAAACCAAATCCAGCAATATATATTCAAGAGATGCAAAGTTTGTTTAATATTAAAAAATCAGGCCAGGCACAGTGGCTTATGCCTATAATCCTAGCATTTTAGGAAGTTAAGATGGGAGAATCGTTTGAGCCCATGAGTTGGGGACCAGCCTGAGCAACATAGGGAGACCCTATCTCTACAAGTAATTTAAAAACTAGCCAATGGTGTGCACCTGTAGTCCCAGCTCCTCAGGATGCCCAGGTGGAAGGATCACTTGAGCCTAGGAGGTCAAGGCTGTGGTGAGCTGTGATTGCACCACTGCACTCCAGCCTGGGTGAAAGAGTGAGACCCTGTCTCAAAAAAGGTAAAAATAAAAATAAAATTGGCAGGGCACAGTGGCTCACTTCTGTAATTCCAGCACTTTGGGAGGCAGAGGTGGGAGAAGTGCTTGACCCCAGGAGTTCAAGACCAGTCTGAGCAACATGGTGAAACCCATCTCTACAAAACAAACAAAAAAATTAACCAGGTGTGGTGGTACACACCTGTGGTTCTAGCTACTTGGGAGGCTGTGGTGGGAGGATCAACTGAGCTCAGGGAGGTCGAGGCTGCAGAGAGCTGTGGTTGCACCATTGCACTCCAGCCTGGGTGACAAAGTGAGACCTTGTCTCTAAATAAATAAATAAAATCAATGTAATTTATCAGATTAAGAAATTAAAGTTAAGAAGCATATAATTAACTGATTACAACATTAAACAAGAGAAAACATGACCCAAAGAAAATTCAACATTCAGTCAATATAATGATTTTAGGCAAAAAAAAAATGGAAGGAGATTTTCTTAATCTGATAAGTGATATCCACTAAAAGCCCAAGCATCACATACTTAATGATAAAATGTTGATAGCATTGCCTCTGAGACTAGGAGCAAGGCAAGCCTGCCTGCTATCTCTACTATTATACAATGTTGTAGTGGGGACATCATAGTAAGTGCAATAAGACAAAAAAAAGAAAAGAAAGAAAAGACTAGAAGGGAAAAAATAAAACTATTATTATTCAAATAAAGTGATTATTATTCAAATAAAGTGATTATTAATGTACAGAGTCCAAAAGATTATTTAAAAATATTAGAATTAAAATGTGAGTTGAGAAAGTTTGCTGCATACAAAGTCAGTATATGAAAATCAACTGTATATTTATATAACAGCAATCCTTAGGAAATAAAGTTTTTAAAAGCATTCCATTTATAACAATACCAAAAATATATAAAATATCTATAAATACATCTGAAAAAAGATGAGCAAAACCTCCACAACAAGATGAAAAACATTACTGAGAACAATTAAGATAGCCCATGTTTGTAGATTAGAGGAGTCAGTATCATAAAGATGTTAATTCTCTCCAAATTGATCTATATATGTTCAATATAATTTCAATCAAAACTCCAGATTATTTTTGTGGAGAACACCAAGCACATTCTCAATTTCATATGAAAAGGAAAGGGAAAGGAAAACCTAAGTCCTCTTGAACAATATTCAACAAAGAAGGACAACTTGCTCTATCAAATAAGACAGCATGGTACCAGGGCAAAGATACACAAGTAGACCAGTGAAATAGAACAAAATCCAGAAACAGACCCATGCATACATGGACACAAGTTATGATGACGAGGGCAGCAGAGCACTTAAGAAAAGATGGCTTAAGTGGTACTAAGTTAACTGGATATTCACGTAGGAAAAAAATAAATATTTACCCTTACCTCATTTTATATACACAAGAGCCAATTTCAGATGGTTTGTACATCTTAATGTAAAAGGTAAAACAACATTTTTAGAATACAACATAAGGAATATCTTCCTGGCTTTGGAGTAGTAAAAGTTTCTTAAAGTACTAATAGTAAATGAGAAGGCCGATATATTGGACTACCTTAAAATTAAAAACTTTTGTTCCTCAAATGACATCTTTATGAGAGGGACAAGGCAAAAATAACTGACAGGGGCTCATATGAGCAGTATATAAAGAAGTCATTATGTTTTTAAAAAAGCCAGGTCAGGCATGGTGGCTCACTCCTGTAATCCCATAATCCCAGCACTTTGGGAGGCCGAAGCAGGCGGATTACCTGAGGTCAGGAGTTTGAGAACAGCCTGGCCAACATGGTGTAACTCTGTCTCTACTGAAAATACAAAAATTAGCTGGGCGTGTTGGCACATGCCTATAGTCCCTGCTGCATGGGAGGCTGAGGCAGGAGAATCGCCTGAACCCAGGAGGTGAAGGTTGCAATGAGCTGAGATTGCACCACTGCACTCCAGTGTTGGTGACAGAGCAAGACTCTGTCTCAAAAAAAAAAAAGCCAGGCAAACCGAACCAAAAGAAGAATGGGCAGACTTGATCAGGTACTTCACAAAAGAGGATACCTCAAAGGCCCAAAAACACTTGAAAAAGTGCTCATTCCCATTAGTCCTCAGGGAAATGCACATTAAATGAGATACCATTACATAACCTCCAGAGTGGTGGAAGGAAAACAACTGAAAATAGAAGTGTTGGTAAGATGTAGAGCCATGGAAAGCCCCTGTTGATGGGAGCGAAAATGCATCTGAAAACCTTGGACAACTGTGTAACATCACCTATTAAAAGTGAGTGACACGCAGAGCCTGTGATCCAGCAGCTCCACTCCTAGGTGTGTACCCAACATACATATAAAATATCCACATGTGAACAGAGAAACAAGCACAGGAATGTCATAGCAACATTAATCATAATGCCACAAACTGGAAAGAATCCAACTACCTATTAAATGTAGAACAGATAAGATCCACTGAGCACTTTCCATGTTTCCATTTTAAAGTTTTAAAACATTCACTGGTGAAACAAAAATAAAATAGAACATTCTGAACATTCTAAACACCATCGCTTTCCCACGGGAGAACACAGTCAGGGCTAGCCTGGCTCAGCTGGGGTTTTGGAAGGTGCCTCACCTGAGCCCTGAGGATGCTCATGGTTTCCAGGTCCTCCTCCTGCTTTGCAATTGTTTGCTTCATCTCATCCATTTGAAGCTGTTTGGAAGCCAGAGCCTTCTCTGCCAGTTCCAGTTTTTCACTCAGTTCCTTCAGCACTGACCTGTCCACTTTTTCTGACTGAAAAAGACACATTTATTCTAGAAATGGTTTTGAAATAATTTTGCCTATTTTAGTAAAATATTAGAAAAAGATTTATTTATTATTTTTCAATTATCAGCTCTGGCCGGGTGTGGTGACTCATGCCTGGAATCTCAGCACTTTGGGAGGCTGAAGTGGGAGGATCATTTGAGCCCAGGAGTTCAAGACAAGCCTGGGCAACATAGTGAGACTTGTCTCTATGAAAAAAAGAAATGTATCAGCTCTAACCAGGCTGTTAATTAACAATGCTAACTTATTCAGAAAGTTGTATTTAAGTTGTGACTTGCAAATAATGAATTCCTAAAAAAAGAAGGTAATCCTAAAATCAGGGATACAATAACAAGCTCCAATCTTGATAAGGCTGTGACTTGCTGATACTGTTATTTTTCCAACTCTTACTTCCTGAAGTCAGTGGAAAAGAAGAAACATGTTTTAAATTTAAAATTATTAGGTCGGCCGGTTGCGATGGCTCACGCCTGTAATCTTGGCACTTTGGGAGGCCGAGGCAGGCAGATCATGAGGTCAAGACATCGAGACCATCCTGGCCAACACAGTGAAGCCATGTCTCTGCTAAAAATAGAAAAAGTAGCTGGGCATGATGGCATGTGCCTGTAGTCCCAGCTACTCAGGAGGCTGAGGCAGGAGAATCGCTTGAACTTGGGAGGCAGAGGTTGCAGTGAGGTGAGATCTCACCCCTGCACTCCAGCCTGGGGACAGAGCGAGACTCTATCTCAAAAAAAAAAAAAATTATTAGCTCCAAGAGAGGAACACTACTCTGTTAAATAAATACATGGAAAACTGCTGGCTACAATGGCTCACACCTGCAATCCCATCACTTTGGGAGGCTGAGGCACATGCATTGCCTAAGCTCAGGAGTCTGACCATTCTAGGCAACATGGCAAAGCCCCGTCTCTAAAAGAAAATAAATGAAAAACAAAGAGTATATTTACAAGGATAAAAATTCAAAGATCCCTTCTCATTCAAAAGCTCCTGTGGTCTCTATCACATTACGCTGCGCATTTGTACTAATTTATTTATTTATTTAACTTTTTTTTTTTATAGACAGGTTCTCACTCTGTCCTACAGGCTGGAGTGCAGTGGTGCAATCACAGCTCACTGCAGCCTTGACTTCCTGGGCTCAAGCGATCCTCCTGCTTTAGCCTCCCAAGAAGCTGGGACCACAGGCACGCACATCACACTTGACTACCTCTGTTGTTTGTAGAGATAGGGCTTCCCTGTTGCCCAGGCTGGTCTCAGACTCCTGGGTTAAAGTGATCCTTCAGCCTTGGCCTCCCAAAGTGCTGTGATTACAGGTGTGAGCTACCATACCTGGCTCATTACGAATTTATACTGCATGCTGATGATTCCAAGGTCCCAAATTCACTGACAGGAGGCATGCTGGCCTTGCATAGTTCCCAGAGCAGATGGCCCCTCCTACCCGCAGGAGCCCATGCTCTTAACTCTCCTACAAATCTACCCTTAGAAATACTAAGTGCTTACTTCCTGACTGCAGTACGTGAATACCATCTTTGTACACAACAAAGCACATTACACATAAGTGGAACATCAGAAGTTATAAACACAAGTTGCAAGAAATAGTGATACACTGGAAAGCACCTTTAAAACCAGACTTAGGGAAGGATTCATGCAACTATTTTATATACAAAACATTAAACAGTTTCTGTTCATTACTAGGCAATGGAAGTAAATTTTTTCTGTGAATACCTCTTTTCTTGTTAGTTCCTCAATTGTTTTCAGTGCAGTATTGTGTTCTTGAAGGAGCTTGTTGTGTGTCAACTGTAGCATGGCTAATTTGGACCTATTAAAAAAGACATTGAAACATGGAACCTTGGGGAAAATATCACAGAAACTTACAGTCTTGCTTCCCCACCTTCTGAACACTCAAGTAGAAAAATCTTCTTGCCTACCTTTATCATCCCACCACCTACTAGCATTTCTTACTCTCAAAAAAAACTTTTCTGAAAAATCAAGACAGAATGTAAACAAACAGCATAATTTTATTACGACAAAACTTTTAAACTTTATCCCTTCTGAGAAGTCTCCTAGGACTCCTTCAGATAAATAAAAAGCATTTTTTAAAAAATTTATTCTCAAATCTGAATTACAAACTGTATAAAAAGGTGACTCTCTCTCCTCTGCCCAGTGGCCACCCCTCCCCTTCCAACACACACACTCACTTTTCTTCTTCTGTTTTAGCCTGCTCCATTTTGATTTCTGAAAGCATGCTCTCCACTTGCAGCTCTAACTTTTTGTTATGATAAACAAGCTCTTGCTTTTCATTCAATTCTGATGGGGTTGCAGAATTTTTCCTTTCCAGGGCTTGACACCTAAGAAAGGTCAAGGTTTCATGAGGATAAACAATGCTCCTTTACATCTCAGTGGCTTTTAAACAAATCCCAGGGTTAGGTACAACACAAAGAGTTTTAGGGCTGTAGAGTTTTACTTAATCCTCCTTGCTTCTTTACTAGACATGGCCATACTTCTGAAACCTTATGCCTAAACATAAAAACCTACAGATCTAAGTCACATCCAGTACTGTCTTCTCTGAATAATTATTTTAACTGGTCATACAGATACATTTTTATTATTTAAATGCAGACCACAGTAGTAATTAGCTGAAGGTGCTTCTCATGTAGTGATGCATGGATATCTTTTATATTCAAAAAAGTTACAGATTTTGTCAATTGCAAAGACTTTAGTTTCTAACGAAGATTCAATAAGGGAAAAAGGAAGCTCCCCTAAATCTTCTTAAAGATCAGAAAGAGAATTTCAATATAATACAGATAAATGACACCTATGCACAAAGCATTAATTCCAAGCGCATAAGACATATCATTTAACACAATGTATACAGAAGAAATTATAACGCACAATTTACAAATGACAAGACAACCTCAGAGAAGTGAAATAAATACCTTGCCCAACACAAATAACTTGCAGACCCATATGTCAAATCTAGGTCTGTTAGTCCAAAGTCCTAAGTTGTAGCTGCCATATTGTTTCACGTTACCATAACACTACAGAGTGTTGGGAATTATAACCTCAAGAAAACACACACCTCCATATTGTGCTAGAAGCATGTTAGCCAATGAATCCAATAGAACAACATCGACTTAGGTTTGCTAAGTTTTGGGTAACTTCTTACATCAAGAGAAACAAGCAATGCCAAACTCTCAATCTACATATTAGCCTGAAATAATTGGTTGAAATAACAAATTGAAATTGACTTTTTTCCAAGTAAGTGTCACTCAAAATCTTGATGCTCTTTTCATCTTTCTTTATGCTCATGCACATCAATGTCATCAGCTTCAGTCAGTAGCAGGAAACCTAGCTCACAGCTCTGTAGAACTCTCACTTAGGATTGTACATTAAACAAACGCCCCTAAATGACAGAATTAAAGTTCTCCAGTCCCCACTCCCCCATATTACAATTATTTAACTGGAACATTAGTATTTCCTGAATTCATATTTTAATTAGGTCTCTATTTTTCTTTTAGCCGTAATATAGTAAAAAAAAAAAAAAAAAACTATTTTTTTCTATAGTAGTATACTTTGTAAAAATGTATTCAAAGGGGGATGAAATTGCTCTTGCATTCTTACTTTTCTTGAAGTCTCTTCTTCATTAGCTCAGCTTCACTGAGTTTTCTATGAGCCTCTTGAAGCTCCTTAAACAGGGATGTCACCTGAAGGTTCAGTGCTTCTACTTCACTTCCAACCTATCATACGGGAAATCCCAAACATAGGTATACGATTATCATCAGAGATTAAACAACCCTCTTTGGGAGAAAGCAGTCTGAACCATTAATAGCCAGTTAAGACTGGATGGTGAATTGATTCAACTTTGACGATACTACAAATATCTTGTATGAAGAGAATGTTTTGGATACTTGGTACTTGGGTTTGCTAATAAAGCATGAACTAATCGATTTGGATGCACTCGTGATAATGACTTTATCACTATTAAAATTAACCCTACTCCAGGTTCAGAGATCACAGACCACGGAGGTGTTAAAGCATAGTCCTATCTACCCAGCTAACAACTTGCCCTCATACTCCCTTCTCAGTGTATGTTTTTAGTTTACTCAAGTACTTCTGTTGTATAGCCTTTTTCCTGGCAGCTGTATAATTTTTTTTTTTGTTTGAGACAGAGTGTCACTCTGTCACCAGGCTGGAATACAGTGGTGCGATCTCAGTTCACTGCAACCTCCGCCTCCCGGGTTCAAGCGATTCTCCTGCCTCAGCCTCCTGAGTAGCTGGGATTACAGGTGTGCACCACCACGCCAAGCTAGTTTTTGTATTTTTAGTAGAGATGAGGTTTCACCATGTTGTCCAGGATGGTCTTGATCTCTTAACCCTGTGATCCGTCCACCTCTGCCTCCCAAAGTGCTGGGATTACAGGCATGAGATACCACATCCAGCCCTCTATAATTTTTGTAAATGAGTTTGTGATGTCTTGAAAGACAATACTTCTCTATTATTGGCTGTTGAATTAGTTTTAGTTAACATGGTACTATTTTTCACTGGTGGTCTCTTCATCTGTTTTCTAAATGTTCTTTATTCTCAACAGTAGAGTTTGGGTCTCCTTGCATACAGTAGGCATTCAATATGTGTATGTTTGTTGAATACATTAATTACCTAAAGTGAATATTTTATGTAAACACCTTTCACATGGGCTTCTATGGCTATTATACCTTCACAGCTTCAATATCTTCCCTAAGCTTAAGACTCTCTGCAGACTCAAAGGCACCTCTCTAAATTACCAGACAATACTGAATAAGACAATACAGAACCTTTTTCTTTGAAACTACTTTATTCAAACCAGTAATGGGACAGAACCAGAATCTTTCCATTCTACCTCGAGTTTCTGAGTCATATCCTCAAATGATCTTATTATAAAGTGGAGAAAATTCCTTTTTCATACAGTAGGCTTGTTCATTTAAGAACTTAGGAGAAGAAATCAGTCAAGAGGAGATATAGGAAATGGTTTTGCAGAATACTGATAGAAATACATCTTGCTACAATTGACACTGAATGAAATTCAGACTAGGACAAGGAAATAATAAAAGGAATAGATAATGTTCAACATCAACACAGTTTCTCTATTTCTAAAGCCAATAACGCATCATGAGATTGGAATTTGGTGGCTGGACTACTCTCGTGTGGGGGTGTGACAGTGGCTGTGGGATCTCAGTACTCACAGTCTCTGCGCCTTTCTCTTCCTCATTCTCTTTCTCTGTGCTCCCGTCTGTCTGGGTTTCAATCTCAGAATGATTACTCGCTTTCTTTTCAAAATCTGAAACTCTGAAAAAACATAGAATGTAGAAAAGTTATTCTCTTTGGCTTTAAGAAAAATAGCAATTACAGAAGCACTAAAAAGAACACTAAAAGGAACACTGTTTACAATAAAGGATCAGGGGTTTTCAAAATCTCTACACATTCACTATATTAGCATTAGTTTTTTTTTATCCTAAAATTGGCTAGAATTGATTTCACAGATGAGTACACACAGAGGTAAAAGGCAAGTATAACGTATCTCGAACACCATCTATTTCCTTGTAATTGTACTATGCAGAAATGTTTTTGAAATTGTTTGTGTGTGTGTACACATGTGGATGCATGTGTGTTCCATGAACATAGTAATCTCATTTTTAAGAATTCAGTAGAGAAGGAGGACTTTTCCTTTTAGGACATATCTAAGTTTAAAAGTCACTGAATAAACAACAACAAAAAACTGTAACACCATTCTTATACCAAATCATAACCACAGGAAAGCCATCCCAATACAAACAAAACAACAGAGACTATGGTTAAAGACAGTGGGTTGAATATATACACAGAATTTTTTTCCCAGCCCAAACTCTACTAAAATGACTTTCAAAAAGCTATGTGCCTACAGGAACAAAGAAAAAGGGAGAAGAAATAACAGTAGGAAAATATGGAAGCATAGGTCTGAGTGGGGTCTTACCAGCCCAAGAAGGCCGACCTTTAAGCCAACTGTAGGCAGAGCCAAGAAGTAACCAGATTCACACTGTGGGAACTCCAGGACGCTCAGGAATGAGTGACACTAGGAACCTCTGCAAATGATGACAAAAGTGGGGCCTTTGCTTTCCCCCTAAGATGAGGAACAAGACAAGGATGTCTGCTCTCTCCATTTCTATTTAACTCCTTTCTTTGGACAGGATAATCAGGCAAGAAAAAGAAATAAAAGGCATTCAGACTGGAAAAGCAGAAGCAAGACTACCTCTGCAGATGACATAATCCTGAAGGTGGCAATTCTCCAAATGATTTAGTGATACAATGCTATCCCTAGTAAGATCCAAGCAGGTATTTTTCAGAAATTAACAAGCTCATCCTAAAATTCATATGTAACAGCAAAGAACCCAGAATAGCCAGCAGTCTTAAAAACAAGAACAAAGTTGGAAGGCACACTCTTCCTGATATGGTTAGGCTTTGTGCCCCCACCCAAATCTCATCTTGAATTGTAATCCTCATAATTCCCACGTGTCAAGGGAGAGACCAGGTGGAGGTAACTGAATCATGGGGGCAGTTTCCCCTTGCTGTTCTCGTGACAGTGAGTGAGTTCTCACAAGATCTGATCAGCACCTCTCCTTCCTGCCGCCTTGTGAAGAAGGTGCCTTGCTTCTACTATTACCCTCCGCCATGATTGTAAGTTTCCCGAGGCCTCCCCAGCCATGCTGAACTGTGAGTCAATTAAACCTCTTTTCTTTACAAATTACCCAGTCTCAGGCAGTTCTTTATAGCAGTATGAAACGGACTAATGTACTTCTTGATTTCAAAACTTACTACCAAGCTGTAGTACTCAAGACACTGTGGTACTGGCATAAGGACAGACATAGATCAATGAAACAGAATTGAGAGTCTAATGAAGTTGGACTTCTATATCACAACATACATGGAAACAAACTCAGAACGGACCACAGACTTAAATGTCAGAGATAAAAGTACAAAATTCTTAAGAGAAAACAAAGAAGTAAATCTTTGTGACCTTGGGTAAGGCAATGGTTTTTCAGAAGGGACATCAAAAGCATAGGTGACAAAAGAAAAAGGAGATAAACTGTATTACATCAAAATAAAACAAATGTGCTAGAAATGATACCATCAAGTGAAAAGACAATCCATAGAATGAGGGAAAATAGTTGCAGATCAGAAGTTTAATAAGGGACTTGTATCCAGAATGTAAAATGGACTCTTATAAGTCAACATAAAAAGACAAATACCCCAATTTTTAAATCGGCCAAGGATCTGAATAGACTTTTCTCCAAAGCAAACAAATGGTCAACATGAAAAGATGCTCAATATCACTGTCACTAGAGAAACACAAGTCAGAACTGTGGAACAGCATTCACATCCACTAGGACAGCTCAAGTCAGAACTGTGACACACCATTCACATCCACTAGGACAGCTCAAGTCAGAACTGTGACACACCATTCACATCCACTAGGACAGCTCAAGTCAGAACTGTGACACACCATTCACATCCACTAGGACAGCTCAAGTCAGAACTGTGAAACACCATTCACATCCACTAGGACAGCTCAAGTCA